>PVIR01006664.1:0-64720 GCA_004026965.1 Petromus typicus | reverse complement strand
GTCATAACAATATTCTTTTCAAAACCAGTCAATGGCTTTTCTCCATAAAATAGAATCAAAGAGATCAAATTCAGAGAGAAAGAAAAAGAAGCCTAATTTTTCCAAAAAAGTGAATCTTCTGTTTCCTGGAAAACACCATGAAAGTGACAAGACTGGAGCCTGGGATTTAGCTCAGTGGTTCTGGCGCCTGTCTTGCAAGCGCAAGGACCCGGATTCAATCCCCAGTAACCACATATAATACTGGGCGTGGAGGCTCACGCCCACCAGCAATCAGTACCACATACCACAGTGCCAGGCGTGAGGGCTCACACCTGTAATCCCAGTACTCAGGAGGCAGAGGCAGGAGGATTGCTGAGTTCAAGGCTGAGTTCAGAACCAGCCTGAACTACAAAGGGAGACCCTGTCTCAAAAAAACTGAAAAAAAAAGTGACAAGACTGAACCAAAGATTCTGGGGCACCTGAGGGCTGGAGCTCTGTCTGTCTCAGCCTGAACTGAGCTCTCACAGCTTACACTGGGTCATCCATCTTGTACACGGAGGCCCAAGAAGTCTGTTCCACTTGTATTTGCAATAAGATGAGATAAGGTGCCTGTTAGATGTATAAAACCCCATTGGACACTGACCTATTTAACTAAGATCAAATCCAAACCAAACGCAATGCAGGAAAATGATGTTCTGCAAAAGTAAATTACAGATTCAACATTACACCATTGAGTTATGAAAGCATGGTGAGTGATCATCTCTCCTGGAGAAATTAGTTTCGAATTACTCTCCTCATCACAGAGTGTTCTGAAGATTGGTTTAAAATACATACATCTGTGTGAGTCCCACAGATGGTGAAAGGCCATCGTAATGAGCACTCTCCGCGCACACAAGCAGGCAGTGTGCACTCTCAGCCCTGAGCCCTCCTCCTGCTCCTGCAGTGCATTTGATTTCTTGTCGGGTCCCCTAGTAGGGCTCAAAGGGACACGACTTGAGCGATGCCCGGGCACTGGTACCCATGTGTCCTCCCGGCTGGCCCAGACAGACTCTGTGCCCCCTCTGTGCCACCTCCGCAAAGTCCTCCCCTCAGCCTTTGGGCTGTGGTGGTCCTTTCTCTGTGTTACTTTCTGTTTGTGTGCTAAACTAACTCCCTAACTCCCTGTGCTGAACCCCTTCTATTAAAGTTCATAGTGTGGTTTCTAACTGGAACCTTCCCCAACAGGGCTCACAAGCTTCCTGTGTCACAGAACTGGCTGCAAGAAGTCCATGGCATCGTTCAGATAAAACACTAGGCCAGAGATTAATGCGTCTGAGGCCAAATCAAAGTCTAGCAAGCATTTATAGAAGACTCAAATGGTTGAGTGAAAAAATATTACTGAAGTAATACTTTTGCTTTAATATAGAGAGTGATAAAAGAATAAAAAGGAAAATGGATAAAATTTCAGTTGAGGGCCAGGGATTTAGCTCAGTGGTCCCAGCACCTGCCTTGCAAGGGCAAGGGCCTAGGTGACCCCCGGTAACCACATACAACAATCCTGGACATGGAGACTCACACCCACCAGCAGCAGTACCACACACCACAGTGCTGGGCGTGGTGGCTCATGTCTATAATCCCAGCACTCGGGAGGCAGAGGCAGGAGGATTGCTGAGTTCGAGGCCAGCCTGGGCTACATAGTGACTAGCCCGAACTACAAAGCAAGACCCTGTCTCAAAACAACAAAAATAATTTTTTAGTTGGGCATGAAAGAGAATCTCCTTTGTGGAAACAGTTTTGGGGGAGGAGGTTTAAGTTTTGTGTCAGCTCAGGCCCTTCATAGGAAATGTTTCACGAGCAGACCGGACAGGACTTCTGTGAGCAGAGGGCAGCAAACATGTTCACTTGCTTGGACGGAGGACACTAGAAGGAAAACATAAAAGAACACTCTGTAAAACATTAAAAAGAAAAAAAAACTAGGCCATATACTGTAATGATTATGAACACAGCTGACTGCTCCTGCCCACCCCTGGGCTATGACCTTGGGCAAGTTAATAATCTATTTCAGGGTTTTCATCTGTAAGATAAGGACATGATAGTTCCTCAAAGGACTGTGGCACAAATTAAATTATTTAACATAAAATAGTGCTTAAGATGGTGCCCCCTGTGTTAGTGAGTCCTGTACAATGCTTGCCATTATTGTTTTTGTATGAAAGAAATCTGGTACCTGTCAAGGTGCATTTTGTGTACCACATGGATGGGCTACCATGCCCACACACCAGGCTGACTTCCTGAGAGGGGATTCTGCCTGCAAATTTGCAGACTTGGGAAAGCAGTCTTCCCTGGACTGTGGGCGGCCGTCCTGTCAGGCTGCTCCGGCCCAGGCCCTGCTTGCCAGGCCACCCTGTGGACTCTGAGCCTGCCATCTCCACGCAGTATGGCTGCAAGAGCCAGATGTGTATCTACTCCTCACACGCATGCGTGTGTGTGATATCTTGCTTCCTCGGTTTCCTTTATTTGCTTTACACATCTTCAGTGCCTGTGTAACTCACTCCCTACACCAGATCCTTCGTATCTAAATATGCCTCCTTACGTATGATCATATTATATGCAAATAGTATGTATGACCAAGAACAATGGTGACTTTACAGTTTAAAAATTTACCACAGCTAGGCACATTGCCATGAGTCCCCCTCATGATACTCCCCTACTCTTTCATTTCAAACACACTTACCCCATTGTTCTTGCTATATTCCGAAGCAGTTCCGGAAGTCATTTTCATCTCTATCCTTAAAAGACATGATCAGAAATATGGCAAATGCTGCTACCAAGCTTCATCCAGCAGAAAGGCAGCTTGTACAACGTGACAGTGTGCCCTCTTCCACCTGACTCACCGATCTGGCACCATGACTTCCAGCTCTTCCATGAAGTCAAAACCACAATAAAAGATTTTCCACTCAACTGTAACAGACAAATTGTTACCGAACTTGCCTTTCTGGGATTTTTTTTTTTTTTAAATTAGCTGAGCATGATGATGCAGCACTCTGGGAGGCTGAGGCAGGAGAATGGCAAGTTAGAGCCAGGTTTGTATAAGCTATCAAGACAATAAATGAAAATAATAAAAAGTACAAAATAGGCGGGGTGGTAACTCAGAGCAGAGGCCCTGGGTTCAGTCCTCAGTAACACACGCACATGCACACACACAGGTCACACTGGCATAAACATATGAAATAACTATTTTTAGACATTGGCAGCATAAAGTCAGCCTCCTCATGGTGGCTCAGCTTGATCTTTGTCCTCAGTGAGCTTCCTGGAGGGACTTTCTGAGCTGCAGCCCCAGGAGATGCCAGGAGCTGAGGCAGGAAGTGCCCCTCCCAGCTCTCTTCTGCCTCTCAGCTCTGCTTCACCTGATCCCTGACGGTTCTTTCTGGCTGGTCTTCCTTCTTTCAGTTTCCCAAATTCCTCCCTTGCATTTATGTCTGGCTGATTTTCCTGAAGTATAAATCCAGCTGCAATTCTTGCCATTAAATTTACTCGGTCACTTTCCCTGCCTTTGAGGTAAATGGAGAACTTTAGCCCGAAGCCCACAGTTGCAGAGGTCAGGGTCTTCATCCTTTTCTGTGGCTGGGACGAAGCTCAGCACCCACAACCTAAAGGAGAAGATGATTACTTTGGTTTTTTGAGGTTTCAGTCCATGGTCTACTGGCTCCAGGCAGAGCAGCACGGCAGAGGCCTGGTGGAGGAGAGCTGCTCCCAGCGTGGTGGACAGGAAGCAGAGAAAAGGTAGAGGAGAATGAGGGAGAGAGATGCTTTCAGACATGGCCTAGTCACCCACCTCCACCTCCCAGCATCACATTAAGCTATAAATGCTTCAGTGGACTCATCTGCTGGGGAATATCTCACCCCGTTATCCAACCTCCTCCCCAAAGCCCCACTGACGAGCACATCTAGACACTTGTGTAGCATCAGGCCTTTCTTCACGGTTGCCGGGCCCACCCATTTTCTGCCTCCCCAGCTTCCGGCTATCCTGGTTTCCTGGTAGTTCCAGGCATGGGACTTTTCTTATGTGCTGGTCATCAGTTTCATGCATACAACCTGCTTGGTCCACAGAGACTTGGCTCTTCTCTTGAGTGAAGACTGCTGTCACCACTGTGGCACCCTTAGTTTCTGTTTTCAGTAGCAGGCATCAAACTGAGGGCTTCACGCAGGCTAAGCAAGTGCTGTGTGCTAGTCCATCCCCGGCAGGAAATGTGTTCACAAGCAGGTATGGCTCCTTTTGCTCCAGGCATCACAGTCTTTTCTAGTTGTAGAGATGCTGTTCTCTTTGGTTTTATCACACACAGACACACACACACGTGCACACGCACATACACGCACACCATGGAAGTGAGTGGCGGCAGTGCAGGCACAATGAGAATGGCACCATGCAGTGCGCACAGTGCAAATCGCAAGCCCTGCTTGGTTCCGCCAGATTTCAGCTCTTAACCTCTTTTAATCTGTCACACATCCTGTAATGGAGATTGTCATATTTTTACTGCTTCTAGTAGCAGGACTGGTGAGCACACTGACTGAGGCAGCGTAAAAGCTGGTAAACACTAAGATACAGTTAAGAATTTTAATCATATCATCACCATCTTAATTGGTTTACTTCTTTCAGCTAATATTAGCTAATCCTCATTTCCAGGAGAGAAGCATTAGGCATGTCAGAGCAGCTCATTAGCTTTTATACGCCAACAAAAGATAGCAGTGTTTCAGTAATGGGCTTGCACAGTCTTTCTCAAGAATGGTACAGGCTTTGAGACAAGATTTAAGACAAACTCCTCACTCCATGACTAAGAAATCTTGCTTATTGTACAAGGGTAAAATTATAGGTCAGTCAAAACCAAAATTACAAAAACATTTCCCAAGTGAATCATCTATTAATTTAAAGGGTATGTAAGTGGTGTGAAATGAGCATAGTCATATACTGCTGGAAAAGTAGGTAAACAAAATGCAGATAATGTGTATAAACAAACCCCTGTGTCGGAACCGAACATCACTTAACTCTCACCACAGCGGTGCCAAGGCTACGATGGGCTGAGCCTGAGCACAGTGCAAGGAGAGACGCCAGATACAGAAGAGCACACACTCCCACGAGCGGGCACAAAAAGCTCATGTGTGGAGACACAGAGCTGCTCTGGGCTGTCTGAGTCTGAGGACTGATTGTGAGCATGAGAGAGCTCTCTGGAGGGACAGGAATGATCGAGTCGGACACACGGGAGAGCTGCACCGCTGAGCGAGCTCACTGAAATCGTCAAGCCCTGTAACTGAGTCCTGGTGTGTTAACTGTACAACAGAGAAATTTTAACAAATAGGGAGGAAGGGAGCAAGAAAGAAGAAGAGGACGACGAAAGGAGCGCAGGAATGAAGGAGGGAGGAGAAGGAGGACATGCAGAAGGGAAACACTCGCTGCTGTGCAATGCTCGTGCCCAGCCTTAGCCGCCCGTTCTTCAGCTCCAGCTCTGAGGCTCACAAACTTTGTGATCTTCACCCGACCTGCATCACGTGAGGGCCTTGAACTCTCCGTCTGCGTTCTCTTTCTGTTACTGTGAGTAAATGCCTGACAAAGAGCAACTATAATTCTTTGGGGTTATGACTTCAGCGGGTAGTCTGTGGTCAGCTGCCTACGTTGCTGTTAGCCTGTGACAAGGTAGAACCTGTGGTGCGACACTGTGGTAGAGAAGGCTGCCACCTTCACAGCAGCGAGGAAGCAGAGGGAAGGTGGCAGAACAAAGCCAGAGCGGAAGGTCGGGACCATGCAGAGTCCCCAAGGTCAGGTCCCTGTGACCCACTACCCTTAAACTATCTCCATCTCATTTCCTTCACCTGCCAATACTGCTATCAAATTATGGTCCCACCACTGGATTGATCCACTCACTAGTCAGAGCATGTGGTCCTATCACTTCCCAAGAGCCGCTCAGCTGGCAGCAAGTAGCACATGAGTGCTAAAGCCTTTAGCACATGAGCTTGGGGGACATTTCAAATCTAAATCAAAACACGCACCATTTAGGAAAGTGAAACAAATTTTTAAATCATTGGCAGCTGAAGTGACCTCTTGCTTCTTCAACGAATGTCTCAATTTCTTATCATTTGCACTCAGAAGAAGATTCTGTCAAGGTAAACATTTCAGTTTGCAACTCAAACTGCCTTTGAATATACCTGTTCCCTTTGAAGAAAATTTCTTACTCTGTACTCTTGATTCTATAAACTTCTTTGTATCATCTTTCATCTCCTTTGAGTAGGCCCTCCTTGACCTAAAATGTATTCGAGGGCTGTAAACCAAAACAGAGAAAGGAAACTGGACCATGCACCCAGCTTCTACTTACTGCACCAGCAAAACCCCTGGGGGGCGTCTCAGAATCACTGACAGGAATCGGCGTTCACCACCCTTAAGCCAGACCGTCTCAGACCTCCTCATCAGCCTTGCTACTGCCCACTTGTCTATTACACAATAGCTTTTCAAAGCTTTTACTTCTGGTAGGTTTTACTGGGTTTTTTTCTTCTCCCAACTCTCTTAGATCTTCCCTAGTCAGTTTCCATGTCACTTTTCTAGCTTTCCTTACATGGTGCTTTTCATCTAATGCCTAGGAAGGGAGAGAGGGAGCAGGCGAGGGTTTCTATCTTCCTTCTTTTTCTATATTCTTACATCTTACTTCAACCACCAGACTTTACCCATCCATAGGGAATCAAACTTTAAGTACTTCTACTCTATCTCCAGTTCCATATTTTTAACTTATTTCTGGTTAACTACACCTGTCTCACAGCTTCCAATACAAATTGAGTGTAACCAACCCAAATTCAAATGCTTGCACACATTTCACTGCTATGATAATTCTCTCACATGACATAAAACTCAGTATTAGTTTCTATTTGTTGGAGCTGTAGTTGGATATAGAATACATCATAACTTGACAGAATACTGGGCTCCATTTTATACCCTCACCTGTGCCTACAACATAATGGAATCATATCAAGCCCCTCATTGCCTGTTCTTACACCCACTCCCTTCCTCTTGTCTAAGAGTCTTCCTTCCACTTTTGCGTCTTATTATTTTATTCTCTCTCCCACCATCTCTCTGATCCCACATAGTAGGGAAAACGTGCAATGCTTGTTTTTAAGTCTGGCTTACTCCACTTAGCATGATGAATCTCCACCCATTTTCCTGCACATGATATAATTTCATTCTTGTATGTGGCTGAATAATGGAGGTGAATAAATACCACATTGTATCTAATTATCCACTGGCAGATACCTACTCTTCTCCATGTTTTGGCTACTATTAATTGTGCCACAAACAAATGTGGGTATGCAGGTATCCCTACAGCGTGCCAACTTTAGCTATCTACCAAGGAATGGGATAGATGGAGTTATGGTAGTTCTACTTTTAGATTTTGGGGGAACCCCTACACTGGTTTCCGTAGTGGTTGAAATAATTCACATTCCAAAGCACAAGCAGTGTAGAGGCATTGCTTTTTCCACTGCATAAGATACAAAGATTTTTGAAGGAACAGGAAAAAGTAGTCAAGGTAAAGATGACAGATTGACTCTGACAGGACAAGGAAAAGAACTACTCATCTAATGCTGCAGGGCTCTCACCAGAAAATCTGACTTCAATCCAATTTATTTTTAATAACCCACCTAGACTTCCACTAATTCAAGCCAACAAACCGCAGCCCCAGGTTTCTAGCATTCAGCTGCCCTTCCTTTGGGAAAGCCAAACCTAGGAGTTTGTGCCCTCAAACGCTGCAGGTGCACTGCACCATGGCGATCTTGTCACAGGAAACTAATTCAGAATAACAATCACCACCTTGATACCCTCCATGCAACAAACCCTGGGAGACAGTCCGCAGCCAGGGGAGATTTCCCACACAGCCACCATCAGTGGCCTCGTGGTAGCCTGAAAGAGTGAGCACAAAATAAGGGAGTGTCCACCCAGCTTTGCCATCCAGTTGGGAAGTCATCTGCATTTTAGAAATAAGTTTGACTCGACTCAGATGATCACTGTCCACGCAGGCCGGGATGTTGCATGTCGCTACTTGGAGGCAGGAAAAGCTGTAGTGACCAGTCACTACAAGCTGACTCTGATTCTAAGTGCTAATCTCCTGTGACATTAAAGGTAAAGAATGAATGCCCATAGTAAAGTCTCATCAAGAGTTATTCTTTGCCTTCTCACCAAATAAGTACTTTTGTCTACATTTCAAACTTTGCCAAAAATTTTTAAATATAGCTACCAACGTGATAATTCTCAAAATTTTCCATATTTGCTTCATCTGTTATTTTCTGACATTTTAATACTAACTGTGTCAGTGAGCTTTTCTAAAAGATAAGGAGTTTCCTCCCTAGCTACAATATTAGGACTGTATCTAACCAGATAAACACCTGCCATTACCCAGGACAGGGCACTGATGTGTTCAGTACCAGCCCATTAGGAAATTATATAATAGTCCTCAAATCCTTTTCACTGTTTATTTCTTCAAATTAGTTTTCAAAATCTACCTATTTCATTCATCTTTTACTCCCTTAAGTTTATTTTCCAATTTTCATTTCTTTAGTACATGCAGCACATACTAGTTACATTCATCATGGAGAGATGGCTCATATACATAAGACGGCTTGCTTCTTTTCATGTCTCCTTCCCCAAGTTTTAAGTCTATTTTCATTCATGACTCACATTTCTGAACGTCTATATTATTCCATCTGAAGGAAGAACTCTGCTTTTTATTACCATGTCTATAATTCCTTACCTGATCACTGAATGTCAGATCTCTCAGTTCTGGAAATGGAAACGCTGAATTATGTGAACGATGACAGCTTTGCCATCTGTAAACATGTCCACATCACACACCAGAATGCGAAGTCCGGCACAGAGTGGAGAGCAAAGGAAGAGGTCAGAGCAATTCTAGTTCATGAAGACCATTCTTAACCACTAGGCATCAGAGACTTTTAAAAGAAGTGCTAATGTATAAAAACACAAGTCCGTTGACTCAATCTGACTTAGGAAATTGAATGCATTGCAGAGACTTGTTTACACAGAATAAAGACATCTTTAGAATTTGTTATATTACAAAGAAGCTTCCGAATCCAGTTAGAATTGCAGAAGCTGTCAGTATACATGAAGGTCAAAATAATTATAATCCTCACAAGCAATAAGTGAATTAATTTATCTAAAATTTTTATTTCTTCTCAAAAATCAGGAACAGGAGGCCAGCATAAGTAATCAAAGCACAGAGGAACACTCATGAAAATTCTGATGTAATACATATTTGATGACAAAAGAAGAGAGAAATTCAGAGGTTGCAATGAGCCACGCAGTCCACAGATATACCCTAAGCCGGCTTTTATCAATAGACGAAATCTAACAAACACAAGTAATATCAGTAGAAGAGGTACAGAGGTCTGTTTAAGTTTATCACTTCTATAAGTTAAATTGAGATGCTGCCCCTTAGATTTTACAAAGTAAATTTTAAGATGTTCTCCACGTAAATATCTTCCTTTAGCCATAACTTGCAGAACAGCACACGTGGGTCAGATTCTCAGAGATGAGAGAGGAAGTGTAGAATTTGCAACTTGTTTAGATTCCTTTTCACTGGACCTTCTAGAAATTTCCTGCTAACAATGTTACTCAGGGTGGCTTACATTTCATAAAGTTCCCCAGAAGGAGAAGGAATGGACTGGCTGGGAGGAACTGGTTTTTGATGTATTATTTCCTTATATTTTTAACAGGAGTCAGAGGCGTTCATGCAATGACTCGATGCATATCCTATGTCTAGGGTTGGAATTGCAATTTAAGTAAAAAGACCGCTTCTTACCTCAAGGGTCATTGAACAGTTGAGAGATTTTTCTAAAATACTCAAGTTTCAATAAATAATATTTCAGTAAGAGGAAGGAAAGCTGCTGCTTTGGGAAAGCTGCTCATGTGTCAGTTCAGAGGGTTTCAAATATATTTGCAGTAATCTGGTATTAGAATTTCAGAAGAATGCCTTAAAGGACGTGGAACTGGACAGACAATCTCAAAAATAAGGTTGTTCTGTTTTACTGGAGAAAAATTGCATCTTCCACAAAGTATTAGCAAACTGAATCGGGCATCATATAAAGAGGATCAAACTTCATTACCAAGGAGACTTTGTCACAAGGATGCAATATATTGTCCTACAACAGTAGAACAGAGGAGAACTCATGCAGAAAAAACACTTGATAAAATCCAGCAACAAATCATGGTTTGTTTGTTTGTTTGTTTGTTTTGAGACAGGTTCTCACTTTGTAGTTCAGGCTGGCCCTGAGCTCACTATGTAGCCCAGGCTAGCCTCGAACCCACAGCAATCCTCCTGCCTCAGCCTCCCGAGTGCTGGAATTACAGGCATGAGCAATGTGGTATGTGGTACTGATTGCTGGTGGACAGATCATCATGCCTAGCATTGTTGTATGTGGTTGCTGGTGATCGAACCCAGGCCTTTGCACTTACAAGGCAGGTGTCGGAACCACTGAGCTAAATCTTTGGCGCCATATCATGATCAATAAAGGAGCAATAGAAAGGACCGTCTTCAACATGATAAGGGGCATTTGTGATAAATATAGAGGTGATACACTCACTAGTGAAAGGTTGCAAGCCTTCCTTCTAAAACCAGGAACAAAACAGAAAGCCACTTTTGGAGCTAGTCTTCAACTTTATACTCAGAGTTCTAGCCAGACCAAGGAGAGGAGGAGAGAAAGAGAAGAAGAGACGGTGCCCTAGACTCATAGTCTAGCTGGGGATCCGCTAGCACTTAAAGCTTTGCTTAATAACAGAGAGGCAAAGAGAAGGGTCCGCATGTGCAGGTCTGAGGAAGAGCACAAAAGTCGCCCCATTCAAAAAATAAAATGAACTGATACATACTGCAGAAACTTTGCTTTAAGAAAAGAGTCAACATTTTATGGAAACATTTTACACAATGTGTGCTTCCTTCTCAGTTGTGCCTCAGTTTTCTGGGATTTTCCCTCAATTCCTGCTCTTCCTGCTCATCTCTCTAATTCATGTTTCTGTCTTGGTAGCTAGATTCAAATTCCTGGCTGTTCCAACGTCTCCATCAGTAAACCTGTCCTGGAATTATTTCAGAATTCGCAGTCACACGGACACTCACATTCCCAAGGTGAGCTCACCGATGTGGCCATCTGTTCTTCTGCTGAAAATTGTGACTTTTCCCTTTACAGCAGTGGAAAATGTGCATCTTTATGTTGACAAAAAGTTTCTGATGCTTTCCAGTCTACAGTAGATGAAAAGTCAAGTTTCTAACTATGCTGTTTGTTTCATGATTAGATGGAGCACTTTTTCCTACTGGTTATGGTTATTTTCTATACTGTTCCAGCTCAATCTTTGTCCATTTACAGTTGGTTTAGTCTAGTCTCTTTCTCATCGATGTCTACATGTAAAGGACATTAGCCTATTGTCTCTGATACATGTTGCAAGCATTTTTTCCAGTGATGTCATTTGTTTCTGAATTTTGCTACTGTGTCTTTCCAGCCATGTGAAGTACAGACACGGATGCCTAACTGATCCTGTCAGCTTGAGAAACCAGCCCCACCTAAACCGGCTCCGTGCAACTCTGTGGAGATCCACCCAGGGGGGACTGTGGCCAGAACGCTGCAAATGGGCACAGGAAGAAGGGTGGCTTCCGTGTCCTCTGACCCTCAACCCCCAGCAGACCTTCCGTCTCCTGACACAGACTCACATGGGAACTGCAGTGGGCTCCAGACCTTGGATGGGCCCTTTGGTACCCCGGTGCACTGATGGGCCTTTCGCACCCTTCCACACCCAACTCTGTTGCGGACCTTTATAAACCAGTCTATGAATTCTTATCCATTTGTGTGTCCTGTTTCTCTACTAATGGCTAGCTGATGTACAGACACATACCTGTGCACACACACACACACATTCTAATTTCACAGGTTCTGAATTTGAAGCCACAGTTAGACTGATGTTTTCAGCGACTAGACAGGAAAGAATATATCATGTTTTCTTTCTTTCTTTCTTTCTTTTTTTGAAACAGGGTCTTGCTTTTGTAGTTCAGGCTGGCCTTGAACTCAGCTTTGAACTCACAGCAATCCTCCTGCCTCTGCCTTCTGAGTGCTGGGATTATAGGCGTGAGCCACCACACCCAGCACTGTGTTATGTGATTCTGATTGCTGGTGGGCATGAGTCTCCATGCCCAGCATTGTTGTATGTGGTTACCAAGGATCAAACCCAGCCCCTTGCACTTGCAAGGCAGGCACTGGAACCACTGAGCTAAATCCCCAGCCTTATCATGTTTTCTTTAGTACTTACATGACTCTCTAGTATATGCAAACTTTATATACTGTACTACTTTATCCATTTTGAATATATCCCTATATAAATGAATATAAATAAATTGAATATATCCCAGCTATAAATCCCCCCCTTGTCTCAAAAAAAAGCACATCTGGTACACCCAGGCTTGGCGCGCACTGCCGCTCAGCACAGCCCGCCTCACAGTGCTCAGAACACCACCATGGCTTCCACTCCGGCAAAGCTCACTTATAAGAAGCGTCAACTGTCTTGTGGGATTTGCTGTCTGAAGACAAAAAGTGCTGATAACACAGCACACAGTGGGGCGGCATGTCCTCGCCTGTGTCAGCGTGTGGGTGAGCAGCAGGCGTGTTGCACATGGGTAGCTCACTGGAGGAAAGATCAAAGCTCAAATTTTGACACAGAATTTCTCCTAAGTTCATATCACTTTCACCCCACAGTAAGTCCAAATGTTGTGCAGGGGAACCATTGTGCTGGGAAACGTCCACAAGTTGCCTTTCTTTCGTACACTCATAGCACGTGACGTGTCTCCATCCACCCGTCACGCCGCCCTGCTTTACAAGTTCTAGGACAACCTGTGCTTCCACTAATCTTCAACATTTTTCTGGAAAAAGCTTAACTTTAAAGTATCTATTGTAATTCTGATATAAAATAAGCACTAAATAAATCTCAGCCTAATTTAATTTACAAATTATATAATAAACTTCTCCTAATGAAAAATTCATAGGAAAGAGGGTCCAAAAAATAATGTTCACAGTTCTTAACTACAAGCAGCAAACTGTACTTAATCAGAAAACTTATTTACAGAACTATACATTGAGCCGCTCATTGACTGAGTGAAAAGTGTGACTGGGGCAGAATGGAGCGCAGATGTGCAGGCTGGGGTCAGAGCAGGGCGGGCGGCGCCAGGAAACCGCAGCCTCTTAATACACAGGTTGTTTATTTGTTTATTTGTTTTTTGAGACAGGGTCTCGCTTTGTGGTTCAGGCTGGCCTGAACCAGCCTCAAACTCACATCACAGCAATCCTCCTGCCTCTGCCTCCCGAGTGCTGGGATTACAGGTGTGAGCCGCCTGGCACTGTGGTATGTGGTACTGATTGTTGCTAGACGTGAGTCTCCACGCCCAGTATGGTATGTGGTTACCGGGGATGAACCCGTGTCCTTGTGCTTGCAAGACAGGCGCCAGAACCACTGAGCTAAATCCCCGGCCCATACAGGTTCTCACTGTGCCGTAAATGCGACAGGATGAGCCCTGCGATCTATGGGCTGTCACAGTCTCTGGCCCCGGCACAGTCCTGATGGTGTCGCTGAATCCTTCACCAGCAGCCAGTGCCTGGGCTCCATGAAATACGCATGTTGTATCCACATCCAGTTACATCCTGACCGACGCCTGTCACGGAGCAGGTGTGAGCTATAAACATAGGAGAGCCTTTGGTTATAACTTAAATTTTAAAATACCCTATAAATTGGAAATGTGTCCAAAAACCAACCACTCCTTTCCACCAGTAGCATCGATAAATGTCAGTTGAATGTCACCCTGGTCCTGCCTGGGGCTCAGACATGGGCATGGCGCTGACCGCAGGGAGCGACGCGCCCCGCTGTTCTCCCCAGCAGTCCTCTCGAGCTGCGACTGCTTTTTAATTGAAAATCCATGCCTTGTGTCACTCAATTCAAAGCAGTGTGCAGTTTCACTTTTAGAGGCACCAGAAATTTCTTGACTATGATAATAAAAATAAACACAACTCAAATGAGATTGTCAAAGAGGCACAGCAGTGGAGCCATCGTGGGTAAATGTGGGGCTCCTTAGAAAAGGAAAACCGCAACTGTGATCAAATCCTACTGCGGGGCTTCGTTCTCTGAAAGAAACAGTGTACTAAGGAGACAGCTGTACCCCACATCAATGGCAGCTCTCTCCACCGCAGCCAACGGGTGGCATCAACCAGTGTGATCCAGTGAATGGGGAAAGAAAGTGTGATGCAGACATGTGTCTGTCTGTCTGTCTGTCTGTCTCTCTGGAATACTATGCAGCCCTTAAAAAGAAAGAAATGTCATCTGCAATAACAAAGGTGAATATGGAGGCCTGGCTCAGTTAAAGAGCCAGGCACAGAAAGACAACTTCCTCAGCTATTGACAGAGAACCGAATGACTATAAACAGTGTGATGCCAGGGAAACAGAGCTCCTGCTGAAGTCCACGGGAATGTGAACTAGTCCCACCACTGGAAATCAGTCTGGAGGCTTCTCAAAAATGAAAACTTAATCTTCCCCCCCAGCCAGCTGTTCCTTTTCTAGGCACCTTCCCTAAGGAGTGAAAGACTCACGTTACAGAAACGAATGAATAGCCATGGGTGCAGCAGCACAATTCATACCAGCTGAATCTTAGAAGCAGCCTCTATATTCATCAACACAGGAATCAAGAAAACGTGGTATCTTCATACAATAGAGTAAAGAAGAATAAGCCTGAGTCATGTACAGGAATGTTGATTCCTCTTGATATCATAATCTCAAATGCAATAGATCATCTCATAAGCTTAAATGGAGCACAGTTTCTATTACATGAGAAACCAAAAGTATAAATAAAAAAGAGCAAAATAAAAGCCAGATAACAGAGGCCAGTCATGGTGGTGCATGCCCGTAGTCCCAGTACTCCAGAGGCTGAGGCAGGAGATCACTGTCCTCTTATTTCTACATCCACCAGCAGACCACGTTCAGGCTCTTCTTAGCTGGCCCAGCTACTGTCAGAGCTCTGCAGTCTCTCCACTCTGAGACACTTCTCCTCAACACACGTGTTATTAGCTCACCTGATGACTAACAGACATCTCAAACCCAGAATACCCTAAATGGCAGTCTGCCTCCCACTCCAAATTCTCACTTCTCAAAATCTTTCTGTTCCAGGGCTGGGGATTTGGCTCAGTGGTTCTGGCACCTGTCTTGCAAGCACAAGGACCCAGGTTTGATCCCTGGTAACCACATACAATACTGGGCGTGGAGACTCACGCCCAGCAGCAATCAGTACCACATACCACAGTGCCAGGCATGGTGGCTCACGCCTGTAATCCCAGCATTCGGGAGGCAGAGGCAGGAGAATTGCTGTGATGTGAGTTGGAGGCTGAGCTCAGGGCCAGCCTGAACTATAAAGCGAGACCCTGTCTCAAAAAAAAAAAAAAATCTTTCTGTTTCAGTTCATGGAAGACACCTCAAAAGCCACACATTCAACTTGACACTTCCAATTTATGTGTCAAAACTCAGTCCTTTCAGTCTTCCTACCATCTAGTTAATTACAACAAAGATCCTGAAGTCTTTTCTGGCTCTTTTAAAATTTCTATATCTAATATTCAACCCATTAGAGGGAAAATGACTAGTTCTAACACCAAGATAAACATCCAGAAACTGGGCACCATGGCGCACGTCTACAATCCCAGCACTCGGGAGGCTGAGGCAGCAGCACTGGGCCAACCTGGGCAGCACAGTGATTTCAGGCCTACCTGGACAACGTAGCAGATCCTACCTAAAAATCCGGCAGAGGAAGAGAAAAAGAGGAAGCAAGGAAAGGGGCTGGGGAGGACAGGAGGGAAAAAAGAAAAGGAAGACAAAAAATAAAACATGTCCCCCACGAACTCCAAAATTCAGCCTCCTCAATGCCTTCTCGGGTAGCTCAAGGAGCTACCCCTGAAGGTCCCACCTTCTCCCCTTGACCCTTGAAAGTCTGCTATTGGCCGGACAGGGTCATGTGATGTTCACAAACAAACAAAACTCTGCTCCTCCTTAGCTCCTCACGTGGCCGTGGCCTCTATTTCCCGCACCTGTCTTTAAGACGCTGGCACACGCTGCCCACCTCGCTGTGCCCAGCGCCTGTCTGCCCTGCCCTGCCCACCGGCCACCAGCCTCCTCCTGGTCACTATTCTCCTCCCCCTAGAAGCCCGGGACTCTCCTTCCCGGTTACCGGGCTAATTCTTCACATCTCTCCTGTAGGGAAACTGCACAAAATCAAGTCTTCCTTCCACCACACTGCTGAGCCCCCTTACCAGAATGCGTTTGTATAGTTTCATGGTGTCATTTATCCTCTTTTAGTACACAACAGTTTTCTAGTTTATCACTTTATTTTCTTTCTCCTTTTACAACAGAAGATCTACAAATACAGGAATCTTGTGGACACTCACTTAACACCTAGAGATGTGCTGTGCGCATTGTGAACAACAGATATATTTGAATGATCTGGATTAACTGAGGCCAGCAAATCACACATGGACCATTCAGAAAAGACACCCAAACATCCTGCCGGCTGGCACCTCTTTTCCATCTTTATCTCCTGTATTAGTTCCTTAATTTTTCCAGGCTTCCATCAAGAAATAGAAAGAATGTCCATGTTGAGCTAGCTTTTACAAAGAGTGAAGTACCTGGAAAAGCGTGCTTCCAAAAATTAATAATAAATTCCAATCTAAATCACCACCCCCAATTATACTAAAATATAAGCAAAAGACTGTTTTGGGGTCACTTCCAAGATGGCCGCTCTCAGCACTCCCGTCAGGTGGAACAGCGCCATCTGCTGCCAGCTCAGCTCCAGGAAGTCCCTCCTGGCCTTTTCCTCTGCATTTTGTTCTCCAGTACATTTTCTATATTGAATTATTGACTTTATTGGTGCATTTTATATATACATTATGATTAGATTCAATACGAAGGGTCTCTACCACCACAAGCCACACCTTGGTTCTCCTTTTTCCTATTCCCCTGCCCTCCCTACAATGTTCTGCCTCCTATATACGTAAGCTTTCTTTCCTTTTTTTAACCATCACATTTTTCTCTTCCTTCTTTACAACCCCTGTCCCCCTTTTCCCTTTGAACACGTCCTTCAATACATTTTAAATTTTTGGAAATATATCTCCCATGTTTTGGACTTTTTTAGGAATATCCTCCTGTGTTATCACACTAAGCTTTCTGAGTCTAATTTTTTTCTCTCCTCTTGTCCATTTCCCTGGTATGGTTAAGGACCAAGTTTGTCTTTTTTGTTGTGACATTAGACAAGGTTTTGTTTCCTGCAGCCTATGACCCTGTATATCCACATCTCCAAACTTCCCACAGGCTTCTGAGCCACATGGTCAGGGCCAACCCAGGAACCTCCTGCACCTCTAGCACTAGTTACTGTGGTCACCTGTTGCCCCGAAACTCACTACACCACAGCCAGGGTGCAGGACATGGCCATCTGTGTGCAGTCAGCTGATGCCAGTGCAGAGGGCTGGAGGGCAGGCAACGAAGGTGAGCCCCTCACAGGGCCCAGAACGCAGAGCAGGGTACAGCGCGAAGAGCACTGGGAGAAGGCCGGCGGCCTTAGTGATACTCTGCTCCCTGAGACACCGCACCAGCAGCCACAGACTAATGGAGAGGCTCACGCTGGCACAGTGTGAGGGTTCTAGCTCACAGTTAGTGGGCTGCATGCAGTGCATGGCTGCTACTGAGTCTGCACCTCCCAGACACACCTGGAGTGAGCTTCTGCATCTCCTGGGCGCTTCTCACCTAAGCGAGTTGACAAATCAAGATTAACAATGATAGGTACCTCCCTGGGCATGCAGAATCGCGACATTTTCCCAGTATTCTCTCGCCTCCTTCACCCCAATGTGGGGATATTTTCCTTCCTTGACTTAAAGTAAATCCCAAACATTCTGTCATTTCACTTATAAATTTTCCTCATGTGCTTTAAAATGTAAGCCCTTGCCTCACGTGCTAGCTGCATCACTGACAGAAGAAGGGGAGAGGCTGACACGGATGAAGTTCTGGGTGACTTGGCAGCAGGAAGCAGTGTGGCATCTTTGATGTTGCTGCTGATCTGAGGAGACTTCCACTTACAGTCTCTGCTCCTTACACAACGTTGAGACTTGCCCTCTGCACCGGAGGGGCTGGTTTGTTTAATCCAAGGAGCCTATACTACACAGGTTTAGCAACTCAGGACAGTCTCAGGAGAGGAAAATTGGTAACTGTCTGCTTATATGTTGTGTGACAAAGAGCATTATCTCCCAGTAACTCTTTTCCAGTTCTTTCAAAGATAAATATAGAAATGGAAACGGATGTAGATGTAGATGTAGATGTAGATCGCTATGTTGTTTCCAGCAGGTTTTGTGGGTGCGTGACTGCTCAGTGTGAACACTGTCTTTTCCAGATGCCCACGAAGCCAGGAGCGGCCAGGGGGTTAGTCGGGGTGAATGGGCTGTAAGAGGAAAATCAGGAAGAGCCTTCTTCCTGAGATACATGGTCTGAGCTTTGACCCAGGTAGACACCAGGTCCGGCTGGAGCCTGGGACTCACCACCACCTGGGCCGCTGCCTCAGGAGCCCCAGAGCCATCTAGGACGCAAGGTTCCAGAGCAGCAGACCTCTCACCACCCCAGTCACAACGCGCTGCAAATTTCTGTGAGAGAACAGTACATTTTCATCGAATGTAAAACTTTTCTATTTTTGGTCACAGCCAGACTTAATTCTAATGTAGTCTGGAAATAAAGATGGAGATTCCTTGGCTCAGCTCTTTATGGGGATGGAAAGTGAAAAGCAGACTGCATAGCATGCTGTCCAGAATTCAGGCTCCACACACCAAGAACTACCCCCTGGGGCCAGATTCAGCTCAGTGGTGCTGCGGGCCAGGCAAGTGCAAGGTCCTCAGTTTGATCTTTGGTATTGAAAAAAAAAAAAGCTATTCACTGATCTCCTAAGTTTAAAATTTCTGTATCACCCACCACATAATATTTCTCCTCAATACAGACTTTCTAAGAAAAATAGCATTGGTAACAGGACTGCCTCTCTTAGGTATGAACCCAGCTCAGCACAAATCCTCCCTTCTTTGGTTACCTGCAAATCTCAGAGAGAAAGAGAAATCCCAGGTATAAAGACCAGCAACTAAAAACCAATGAGAAGATTTTTTTTAACCATATTAACAAAGCAAATTAATGAAAATAGCCACCATTTACTAAATACATTTCATGCCCACAGTGCTATGCTACATTTTACTTAGATTATCTCATTTACCCACAGAACAACCCTGAGAAATATTAACATCTTCTTTTTTCACTTGAGGAAAATGAAGGTTCGAAAAATTTTTGATTGGGCCGGGGAGTTAGCTCAGTGGTTCCGGCGCCTGTCTTGCAAGCGCAAGGGCCCGGGTTCGATTCCCCGGCAACCACGTAACAATACTAGGTGTGGAGACTCATGCTCAGCAGCAACCAGTACCACATACCACAGTGTCGGGCGTGGTGGCTCACACCTGTAATCCCAGCACTCGGGAGGCAGAGGCAGGAGGATTGTGATGTGAGTTGGAGGCTGAGCTCAGGGCCAGCCTGAACCACAAAGCGAGACTCTGTCTCAAAAAACCTAAAAAAAAAAAAAAAAACGAAAAATTTTTGATTGACTTACCCAGGTACTCACAGTTATCCAGCGACAAATCCAGGGTATCCTATGGAAGAGTGACTGGCCCCCAGCCGCACTGCTCTGTAACCTGAGTGAAAGCGGATCTTGGTGGCTAATACCATGTGACGTGAGGCTTCTTCTCTGTAACGCCTCTGGGCCCACTTGCTCTCGGTACTAGGATTTCCACCTCCTGTCATTGTGTTACTAAACAATTATTTTCCTTCTGCCACATAATCATTTTCTTTCCGTCTTCAACTTTTAATGTATAATATTACACAAAGAAGTTAGATTCTCTGCTCACAAATACAGGAGACCTCAAAAGACTTTTCCCAGGGTAGAAAAGAGGAGTGATTGCTTCATATCCAGATTCCTATAGTTTTAGCTTTTGTTTGAGAAGGGAAGGAATCTATAGAAAAACAAAGATATCTGTCTTGCAGGGCTTCTGAATTCACTGTGAAATACAAGTGCTAACCCACCAGCCCCTCAGCACCGTGAGCTCTCTGCTCCTCATTTTATACACACGTACACACACACACACACACACACACACACACACACACACACACACACACTTTCTGGAGGCCTTCTCCTGCCCGCTGGCAGCATGCCTCCTCTGCCCTGGGCTCAGCCTGCCGTCCCCGCCTCTGTGCATCCGACTTCTCAGCTCGACTGCTGTTTCCCGACTGAGATCAGCAGACACCAGGGCCTGTCCTTGGCTGCTCTACACCTTTCACGTGTTTCTCAACACATGGTGTGAAGGTAAATATTGAATAAATTAAGTCTAATGAAATAAATGGTACAGTGCTGTATGATTCTTGGTCAAGTAAGTTGATGACAAGATTTTTAAATAGGGAGTTTGGGGTAAACAATTTTATCATTTTATAACATTTGATTCAAAATTCATTGGCTATATAAGCAAAGACTCATCTCCAAGTAATTCTTCAAAGCATGTTTGCCATAATGAGGCTAGACTGTTTAACTGCAGATCTATCTATATTTTGAGTTAAGTTTGAAAGTCATGTTTATGTCAGGGCATCATTTCTTCATGGCAGTTAAGTGTTTGATGGTTGTAAGTTTTCCTTTCATGATATTCAGATATTTTCTTATCTCTGATCCAAGAGAAAATTCCACTGAGCTAAAGACACAGTCATGTTTTTGACCATTGAGAATTTTAGTTTCTTCTACTGTAAAAATGCCAGATGTGTTTTCACATGTAATTTTGCATATAATCACCTCATGTAGATGGGCCTGTTGTGCTTATACACATGCAATATGAACAATAGCACATGTATTTCCCCTACTCAGCTGAAAACTTACTCCTATAATTCTTGGCCCATTTTCAGAAACTTCTCTGCAATTATTCAAGGAGTACAATCCCCAGCATTAAACAGAAATGGCTCTGAAAGTAGAAGTGTAATAATATGCTACTATGAATGACCCCGCTAGATGATTAATGATTACTCTCAGAATAAAATTGGATGTTAAAAAGGAGTCTCTTTTTTCTCTCTACTCTAGCTCTGAGATTTTTTTCTCCTCCTACCTCACTCCTGCATAGTATGTGAATGACTCTAAACAAAAGAAGAAAAGATTAAATATAACCTGCTGATATCCCTGAAACAGAATAACCTGAAAAGTCTAAAAAAACCAACTCACTTTTTTCGCAAGCACATTTCCACACCTAACTGTCTCTGGGAATGCTGGCAACGCTGTGAAACTTGCAAATTCACTGTGATTACTTAGATTCTGTTCTTCCCTTATTTTTCTCAATTTTTACTCACTTTGCGCGTTTTCTTTTTTTAACCTTTTTCTTGTTATGAAGTAGATAAATGTCCTAATACTTTTGCATCTTTCTTTCTGGAATATTTATAGTCACATTGTATAGTAGGTGTATCACTTTAAGTCATATATGTAAGTCTAAATTTAAAAAGAAAGTTAAAAGTAATTTGCACATGTATGTGTGTGCATAACATTAAACCCAATATATCCAGAAATATTACCAATTCAACATGCAATCTATAAATGATTAATGACACATTTTACATCTTTATATTAACACTTGAAATCTGGTGTGTGCTTTATACTTCAGGACCATTTCATCCCAAACCACTCACATTTCAAGGCTTAATGATTACACAGACTGGACACTTCAGTGTAAGTCTAAAATATATTCTTCTGTGCTAGGCATCACGGGGCATACCTCTGGTCCCAGCCAGCATTTGGGAGGCTGAGGTAGGAGAGTTTCCATAAGTTTGATGCCAACTTGGGCTACATAGTGATCTGAAGGTCATTTTGAATTACTCATCAAGACCTCGAAGCAGAGGTGGTGGGAAAGGAAGAAGCACAATGTAGCATATGCAGGTACAAATTCCCTATGATGAATGCCATCATTTTGTATATCTAAAATGCACCAATAAATGTTTTGCTTCAAAAATATGAAAATGAGCATCCCTCAGAAAATTAAGAAAAATAGATCCTCCTTTCTCAGTGTCAACAAAAGTCTTCAAAAATTAACTTGGCAATAGAACAAGAAAAAATAAACTGGCTTTACAGTGTCTACTAGGGTCCCCCAAAGCCTCATGCGCTCACAGGGCTAAGTGGAGGAGGCTGGATCACGGAATGAGACACTCATCAAGGTCTGGCCCCTGAGTTTAGAGCTGCAAGAGACACGGGAACTGGGCCCTGACTGAAGACGACGGCAGTCACAGGCCCACGTGTCGCCCTCCTCCTCCTTTGGTCTCCGGCTGCCCACCGTGGACTGTTTCTCCTTGCGAAACCCCTCAGCTGTGCCATCCTGCCTGGGAGCAGCCAACTGCAGACTAGAACCTCTACAAACTGCAAGCTAAATAAACCTCTCCTCCTCAGAGCCATGAGTACCAGGTATTTTGTCTCAGCAGTAAAGAAAACCCATTGGGCATCAGGGCTATGATTTTATTACCAGTTGGGAGTTATTCCAGGAGCAGCATCGACAAAGTCTTCATCTTATACCTCTGTTGTACATTGAACCAATCAAATGCGTCCATGTGCTCCTGGATGAGGGGCTGTGAGCCTCTGCAGAGGAGTGAGTGTATGAAGCAGACGTCAGTGTCTGGGGCTTGCCAGGTGAACAGTGCAGGGCTTCGTGTCTGTAAGGACACAGGGCACAGACAGGAGCCAAAGAAAGGGTGATGCTAGTGCGAACCTTCGGAGCCGCAGCCTCACTGGGCAGGATGAGATCTGCCTGCATCGGGCATTCTCCCTCCCTGGAGACAGAGAGGGCAGAGACCATGTGCCCGGGGCTCCCCCTGCACCCTGCAACCCTGTAGGACTGCAGAACATGTACCTGAGGCTGGGAGACCACAACTCTGTGGCTGGAGTTCTAACTGGACATCTTCAGTGCCCATGTTGACGCCATGTTACCCTCCATTTTAGGAGGCTGCAAAGAAAGCCACAGAGGAGGGCTCTGGAAGTCAGTTCAGTGGTCACTGAGCCAATTTCAGACTATTAGCACAGCTGTTCCAAACGCTCGCCATTTAAATCAGTCTATACAAGCCCCTTTAAAAGGCCCAAAGTTAAGCCAGGCGTGGTGGTGCACACCTGTCATCCCAGCACTGGGGAGGCTGAGGCAGGAGGATCATTGGAAAGTCCAAGGCCAGCCTGGGCTACATAGTGAGTTCAAGGCCACCCTGGACTATCTAGAAAGACCCTGTCTCAAGCCAATAACAGTAACAATAATGGCAAAATTATCCTCGACTGCACAATTCAGCTAGAAATGCACGAGAGTGGTGGCAGCGAACCTGTGGCACACATGCCCAGCAGCACAAGGAGTCCTCTCTCATGCCCAAGAAAGCATGGACACTGGTTGTCCTTCTAAACTAAACCTCAGGCTTCAGTTTGGCTGCAGTGTCAGCACTCTGCGGTAAATAAGTTGTTTGGGCTGCAGCTTGGGTGCTTGTCACTACCCTGCACTGGAGAGTTTTCCTTCTCTCCTGAGAAGATATATATTCAGTAAAGAAAATGATGCCACTTTCCATGGTGTAAGACAAACTCGGCTTCAACACCAAGTACTTTAATTCTTTCACATTTCTTTGCACGTCTTTTTCTTCTCGTCTTCCTTTGTTTTGTTTTAAAGTGAGCCCTCGTTGGAAAAGTAGATAACGTAGTGATGTACGGTGCATGGTGCATCCAGAGGCTGCCTCAGCGTGTCCATCCAGAATGATTAAAAAAGAATGAACACTCAGAAGTTTGCAGCTCGGTCATTAAGCTGAATGTGAACACAGTGAGTGCCACTGACAGCACTGCCCACTGCTCACTAGTGCCCAGCATGGCCTGGGCAGACTGGGCACCCCCAGCTGGAGTCATCAGCTCCAGCCCAGGTGCTGTGTCACTGGAGATGTCTGGGGTGACGGCTCGGCCCAACTATATTTCCTCAAGATGACAGGGAGCGGCCACTACTGGTAAGTACCGTTCAGTCTGTGTTATCTGACTGAAGCCTTACAGCGCCTGTGTTGAGTGCACCGAGCTGGGTGTACTTGATACGTGTCCACCTGGAGCCAGAAGAACCTGTTACATGCTTCTTATTTACAAATAACGCCTCCTTTCAAGCCCTATTTTTTAGACGTAAGCTGCCTCTTAAAGACCCCATGTGTTGGGATGATGAAAGCTACTTTCATAAGGGAGTACCGGTCTCAAAATAATGAAATTGAGCAACAAAAGCATGAGAGACTAAACATATTTAAGTTCATAGAAGTGCCTCTGAGGAGAAGTTAAGACAGGACTTGCTAAGATCGTCCCAAAGCACAGAATCGGCGTGAAGGGAACGGCGTGTGGGGGCCGTGTAACCACGGTGCAGAAAGTCCTCAGGAAGGGGACGCGCCCTGCGTCATCAGTCACTTGCTAGTATTGTGTGGTGGGCTTGTCCAGGTTATTTGCTATTTTACACCATACCAATGATTTACTTTGTTTAACCCCCTTTAAACAACATGAAAACAAAGATGCTGGCTTATCTGGGAATACCAGCACTTATTTTCTACATGAGAAGACCAGATATGCCCCACCTTGAGCTCTTGTTTCCCACTGAGAACCCGAGTAGTGGGGCTGCCCTTCACCCTGGTGGTGGACAGAGGAATGTGTATGGGCTTCCCAACTGCAGACAGACCGGTCTGAGCCGGTACGGGGCCCCGAGCGGCTTAAGAGTTTGGTAGAACGCCACAGTGAGCCAGCCGCAGCTTTTCTTGATGGGAGACTTTTATGACTGATTCAGTCTTCTTTCTCATTCTGGGTCTGTGTGAAGTTTTCCATTTCCTTGTGGTTCAGCATCAGCTAAGACATCTACATCCAGGAGTTTGTTCTTCCGGATCATGAATGTTGGTAGCACATGGTTGTCATGAACAGGCTGGTGTCCTCTGCATTTCTGTTGTGTCGGTTCTAATATGTTTTATTTATTTGTGATTTTATCTGATTGCTCTTTCCTATTTTGTTACACCAAGTACTGATTTTGTTTTATCTTTTTGGAAAAGTAAACATTTTCTAATTTTTAAATTTTATTTCTATGCACCTTCTGCTAATTTGGGTCCTTTCCTTCTGCTAACGTAGTTTGTTCTTGTCTCTAGCTGTTTAAAGTGCAGTGAAGTTGTTTGTTGAATCAATTTCTGCTTTTCTGATGCAGACCTTGGTTGCCAGAATCCTGTTACCACTCCTTTGCTGTATCTCGTAGATTTGCTGTATCTGATATCATTTGTGTCAAGAAAGTTTTATCTGTTTTTAAAATAAATTTTGATTTTCTTCCTAACTGCTTCTTTGATCCCCTGGTTGGTTGTTCAGGAGCATATTGTTTCATTTCCATGGCCTTGTACAGTTTCCAAAGTTTTTCTCAGTATTGATTTCCAGTTTTATTGCATTGTGAGTTGAAAAGATATTCAGTATCACTATATTCAGCCTTTTTGGAGACGCTCTTGGGGCTTGTGACCTGACCAGCCGGAGAACGTTCCCTACACTACTGAGAAGAGCACTTTGTGCCACGCTGGTGGAACATTTGTAGATGGCGGCATGACCGTTTGTCAGGTGTGACTCAACTCTGCTGTCTCTTCTCTGTCTTCTTCCATGCACCATACAGTTCAGTTGTATGTGTGGGAAACTTAGTGGGGGTTGAACCCAAGGTCTTTGCACTAACCTGCCTTCCTAACCCTTTTCAATGATTTTTTTTTAAACTTGGACGTAAGTTCTCACGAAATTTCTGTTTCCCGGGCTGTTCTCAGACTTGTGATCCTCCTGCTTCCATCTCTGGAATGCTGGGAACACAAACATGCACCATCAACCCTGGCTAGTCATGGTCTTTTTGTTGAAAATTTAATCCACTTTCCTTAAGGTAATTGATAGATAAGTATCACTATTATCATTGTATTACTTTTTTCTAGTTTTGTCCTAGTTCTTTTCTCTCTTTCTCTCTCACTCTCTCTCTTCTGTTTGTCTGCCTCTCTCTCTCTCTCTGTCTGTCTCTGTCTCTCTCTCTCTATGTTTCTCTCAGTATTTCTTGTGATTTTTGTCTAGTATGTGATTTGATTCTCTGCCTATTATTTTTGGTGACTATTGTAGGCTTTTGATTTATGGTTACCATAGGGCTTTTAAAAATAATTTTTGATGACAATGAACTATTTTAGAGTGATAACAACTCAACACTGACCCCTAAAGATAGGAAACAAATTCCAGCTGCAGTGTGCGCGCCTGTCTCCCATCCCCATGGGAGGCTGAGGCAGAATGGCAACTTCGAGCACACCTTGGGCACCATAGGGCCTTAGGAAACCCTGTCTCAAAAATTTTAAGAAAGAAGGAAGAGGCTATCTGTAGCTCATTGTGAAAGCCTTGTGTTCAGCTCCAAGTACCAACCCCCCAAAAAAGCAAGGAAAAGAAACACGATGAAGAAAAGGAAAATACGAAAACCCTACCCTTGTACTCCATTAGCCTTCATACTTTAAATTCTTAATGTCCCATTTTACATGTTTTCATATTTCTCATCCCTTAGTATATTAACCTAGCTGTTATTTTTGTTATGGTTTCAGAATAAAATGGCCTGGAAGCCTCCTGTGTTTGGGAGGTGACTGGAACGTGGTGCCACCGCAGACCCGATGTTTGGAGTGGGGTCTGTTCACAATGGCGGTCACGGGTCATGAAGGTTCGTCTCCTTCCCAGCTGCTCCCTCTGCTCTCTGCCTGCTGGTCATGAGGTGAACACCCCACTGTGTGCCAGGCCCTGCACCATGGCAACCACTGGGCAAGCACTGGAACTTCTAAAGCATGAACTGACGACCTCTTCTTAAGCTGTGTCTGTTTTGTCCTATGACAGGGAAACTAACAGAGACAGTATTTTAATTGTTTCCTTTTAGTATGGAAGTAAAGATAGAAATAGTTCACGTCCCATGTTTATGGTATCAGCTTGTTACTAGTTTGTCTGCACAATTGCTCTTTTGCAGGGATTTCTTCTTGCTAGCTTTGTCCTCGGGTCTATCAGTCACTGAGACAGACACCCAAGGCCACAGAGTAAAGGAGCCGACTTGGCCCCCAGGTCAGAGGGTTTTGCTGTGGGGCCCAGTGGGCCATGGCGATGGAAGGGCCTTGTAGAAGGAGCTTCCCACCCCACAGCAGCCAGGAAGAGAGAAAAAGACAGAGCCAGATAAGGGCCAGGTATTTAGCTCAGTGTTTCCGGCATCTACCTTGCAAGTGCAAGGGCCCAAGTTTGATCTCCAGTACTATATACAACAATGATGGACGTGGAAACTCACGCTCACCAGCAATCAGTACTACATACCACAGTGCCTGTAATCCCAGTACTTGGGAGGCTGAGGCAGGAGGATTGCTGTGAGTTCAAGGCTGAGCTCGGGGCCAGCCTGAACTACAAAAGCAAGACCCTGTCTCAAAAAAAAGAAAGCCAGATCAAAGATGCACCCTCCTGGGCACCAGCAGCAACCCAGCTTCTTGGCCCAGGCCTGGCATCCTCGCCGTCCTCCTGGGGGTCAGCACCCCAGCACCCACCCATTCTGCCCAGCATCCAGGCATCGTCCAAGAGCTCAACCCTTGAACACAGCCTTTTCAGCCCTAACCCACAGCTCTGTACTTCTTTCTGTCAACCAAGACTCCCTTCAGCGTTTCCTGAGAGACAAGTCTGGTCACGACGAAGCCTCTCAGCTCTGTCCGCCCATCCCCAGTCTGTCCTTCACAAGTAATAGCCATGTTAGGTTCGGGACGTCGGTTGGCGAGTTTTTCCGTCAGCACTGTGAACAGCTCCCTGCTCACCTCAGGCCTGGCAAGTGTCTGCTGCAGGCGCAGAATGTCCCGGTCTGTTCTTTTTTTCCTTTTCTCTTGCTGATTTGTGAATCCTCTTTGCTGCTGACCTTTCAGAGGTGGATTATAACATGGAGGAGTGAAATTGGTTGACTTGGGCCTGACTGGTGACCTTTGAAATTCCTGTAAGATCATATTTGTGACTTTCTTTACATCGGGAACTTTTCTGTCCATTACTCCTTGGAATTATCTTATGTTGTGGGGGTCACGTCCCTCTTGGATCCCAGTATCCTAACTATTTGCTTTTTCAATACTGTCCCAGAATTCCCACTCATGAACATCATTTCTTTCTCTCTTGTGTATTTAGAATAGCCTTTTGGCTGGTCTATTTTGCTACTGAATCCTCTTTCCCAATTTTCATTTTGTTAGTGTAATTTTTAGCTTTAGGATTTCTTTGTCTCCTCAGTGGTTATTGTCTATTTAATAAAGTGAAGTTTCTGATAAGTTTCTGAGCTATTTGTTCTCCTGCTACTTTATTTTTTACAGTTCATAAGATCACATTTCTTGTGAACTGCTGGTACGTGGACATAACACAGCTTAATTCTCTTAATCCTCTCCTCACCCCTCAGTCTGTCTCTTGGTCTCTTTCCTTTTACTATTTCTTGATGTGGTATTACCTGTCTTCCATTTTGTTCTTTATTTATATTTTGGTTTTCTCAAATAAGAGAAGCCATGCTATATTTAAGCCCCTGCATCTGGTTTATTTCACTTAACATTACGGTCTCACAGTGCATCCATTTCCCTACAGATGAGGTGGACTCTCTGAGGGTGAGTACTCAATGTCTCTGATCACTTCCTGGTGCCATCCTTGTCTGCAGTTGACCTCATAATTCCCTGAAAGCACCGGTGCTTCTGATCTTCCTAATCCATTTGTGCAGACTTTCCACAACACTCTACAGGCTGGTATTTTCTCGGAGGCTGTGACTACTGCCAGTACTTCAGCACTAGATGGCGCCCGAAATCCAGGTTTGCTGCAAATCTACAGTTGCAGCTTCGTCACTGCTTCAGCATTAAAAGGCCCCTCAGTCCAGTTGTCTGTAAATTCCCCTTTGCTCAGTTGTGGAGTATGGACGGGGGCTGCAGAAAGAGGCGAGTCTGACCCAACCAGCCCCAGTTGGCATTCGAGAGGCCCAGGTGCGCATCCAAGTCTCCAGTCAGCTGGAGTCCTCTTTCTTGGGGTCTGTACAAGCTGTGGCTGCAGATAACGGGGAGGCTGCTGCCAGCACTACCCAGGAGAGAGCGGCTCACAGAGCATGAGGCTGGTGCTCGTCACCGGCCCCTCAGACAGCACACAGTGCCTTGTGGCACAGCCTGAAGTCAGGCCACCTCTCCAAGGTGATACAGGACAACAGGCTGGCCCTCAGCTCAGGGAGGACACGAGCCAGCAGAGGGCGGAGGCCAAGCGGGATGAGGGCAGTGTGTCTTCCACCATCATGGATACTTCATTTAAACACACGCTGCGTTTTTGATCACACCTCCTACAAGGCAGGTCTCAGGGCCGGCACTCGGTGGAGACTGTGGAAGTCCTGGGGCCTCACAGCACAGGGTTTGTGTCCACAGCAGAGTGGAGAGGGGGGCCCAGGTTCTCCAAGGGGCTTCCAAGCTCACACAGTCTGGGAGTTCTGAGGGCCTTGTCACGCATTCAGCAGCTCCAGAGTGAGCAATAAAGTCACTTAAACATCCACCTTCCTCAGCAGCCAGTGTAGAACAGTAAAGCTGAGAGGAACTACGAGGAGCACAGGCCTCTTAACGTGTGAGTGACTGTGGGCCTGGGATGTGTTGTTCTTGGTGACAAAGGTAGCTCACACCAGGCCCGTACCCTACAGGCTGGGCCGGGTGAGGGCGGTAGAGGCCTGCGTGTCATATGTATGAATAGTTATGAGGTATAAAGCAAGTTAGCAAACTCCTAAATAAGACAGTTCAGTCTCCTACCTTAATGACAAAGTTACATGGAAGCTGTGGGGCTGTTTATGATGTCTACAAAAGGTCTAGTATGACTGACCCACGCGTGGCTGGGGACATCTGGGTGTTGTACTGATGCCTGTGTTTAACAGGTGGGCAGCTATTAACAGGCTGGGAACCGGGGGTCCCCAAACTAACATGTGTTACCAGCTCTGGTTGGGTAAGGACACAAAGACTTCCCTGTGTAGTCCTTTCATAACCATCTGCTCGTCTCGGACCTAAAGGGCTTCCACAGAGCACAGCAAGGTCTTAAGTTCACACCATGTGCATTCCTTCTGATACCTGGCCACCTGCCATTTCCAACTCAGCAGCCCCCGTGCTGTGGTCTCTGCCCACTGACACCAACAAGGGGGGCATTCTTTGAAGACTCCCAGCTCCCTCTCGGCTGAGACACCATTTGCCTTCTTGTGTGTCTAACCCCGAGGGACCACTGACCTCCTGAAATGAAGCAGGAACACAACCATGAGGGGCTGACATTCAGAGTGAGCCCTGAGAGGGCTGTGGGAAGCTCATACATCATGCAGATAAAACTGTGACAGTCATTCATCCCGGCTCCCGAGCCCCTGGTGACTCTCAGGAGCATAAAGTGCATCCACACTCACTCTTGGGCAGATACTTTATGGCCCTGCCTCCTCCTCGGTCAAGGGTGTCACTCCCTCTACACCCACGTTACAGAGAACTCTAGCTGTGCTGTGCATGGGGCCTCCGGGTCCTGACTGGGGTCTCCTGTCCAGGGCACCAAGGACAGTGGGCCAGTCCACACAGACCAGGACCTGCTTCCGCTGAGGCGCAGATGAATCACCAAACAAGGACACACAGACTGTGCACAATGAGATGGATTTCCATAAAACTGCATCTCGTATTCACTCATAAATTACGTTGCTATAAAAAAGATGTTCACCTGTTTCATTTTTAGCTGAGCACAAGGACCTGAAGGTGCCCCGTCCTCCTCAGGAGGGTCTTCCACCCGAGGCGGTTGGCCACCTCTGTGAAGTCCTGGCGGTGTTAGCACAGGTGCCAGCACCATGGTGGCTTCTGTTCAGATCCCAAAGGTGTCAAATGCCACAGAGGGACCAGACATGGAGGGCAATTCCAGGACTCCAGAGCTCCAGACTGACACCAGCTGGAAGTGCCAGCCCAGAAGAGCTGCGGGCATTTGGTTCCAGCCCAGCAGAGCAGCTGCCTGGCTGTGGCCCCCCCGCAGTGGGCAGGCCTGCGGGTACCTGGGGCTGCCGCTGACTCGTGACAGCAGGAGAGAAGTAGACTGAAGCTAGCTTGCCTCAGGGTGTGCCTGATGTGGGGCTGACTATGGACAGTGTGTGTGTGTGTGTGTGTGTGTGTGTGTGTGTGTGTGTGTGTGTGTGTGTGTGTGTTACTGGGGGATGAACCTCAGGGCCTTTGTACTCACTCTATTCCCAGCCTTTTTTATTTTTCATTTTGAGACAGGATCTTGCTAAATTACCACAGTGGGCTCTACCTTGTAATCACCCTGCCTCAGCCTCCCAGAGGACTGGATTAGAGGACTGCTACCAAGCCCAGCAGGACTTGGAAGTTTTGTCTTTGGGACTGAATGAAATTAATTCGCATGTGATAAAGGTAAGAATTTAGGAGGTGTTAACAAATCAGGCACATCCATGCGCTCTTAAAATGCAGCGTGCTTGTCAGGAGGTTGTGGGTCAGGAAGCCTCACCACCTCAAGGAATCTGTGGGCACTCTCACTGCTGTTTGTGAAATTCCCACTATGCCATCCCAGTCATGTGTCCACGTGACGTGATACCCATCTGGCCCCCATGATCCAGTGGCCTCCCCAGAGCCCGCCATGAGTCCATGGGCTTTGGGGAGCATCAAGATGAAAACCATAACAACTATGCAAAGAGAAACCTAAAACTTTGGGGAGAGAACACTGTGGGTTCTTACAGTTTAGACACTGTGTCCTCCACCCCCATAAAAATGTCAGCCCAGAGATTTTCACATTTGGGGCCTTCATCTGGCCATATCTCACAAAGACATTTTGTCAAACAAAATTCCCCTGACATTGACAATACTGAAAGAAAATGTTTGCAGCTTTTCAGACAGTTCAAGTCTTTAGGTGTGTACATGCATTCAGCCACAGCATATAAAATGCACAGTAACATATGCAGTAAAATGTCAAGACTGTGATGAAGATGTTTCAAACTGAATAGCAAGCAATAATCAAATTTAAATAAGGGGGAAATTTAGCCATGATGTTACATTTTAAGTCGGTTTAGAAATGTAAGCACTTGTCTCCACGGATACCAAACTAGTTTTATAAGCACAAGAGCCCATTAATTTTGTTCTTATGACCCCTCCTTGTCTTTATGTCAATGATTATAAATTATTATCCTCATTTTATGAAAGAAGGCATATTTCACATATATCTATGTAGATGTCTAACAACTGACTGAATTAAAATTACTACAAATTAAATTTAAAATACAAATCATTAACAGTGTTAAGTTCAAAGTACTAATAAGTAAATTTAGTGATGAAATCTAAGGAGACACTCTTTTGGGATAAACAGCAATCTCCTTAACAGGAAGGCTTTACTGACTTGTAACCCAAAAAAGGAAATGAGAAGCAGAGAATTCAAAGGAAAATACCAAAGTCCTGGCTGAAGACAGATCACAGAAACTTCCTGTTCTCAGGAGCATACCAAATAGACACAGCTATAGTCCTGAGAAATGTCATGAAACTGTAGCCAAGAAATTTGCCACCTGAAATTCATCACAAACAAGACTGCTGAGCAGAGAGTACCTCACATCCACCTGCTCCAAAATGCCCCTCAGACGCTTCCTCTCAGAACAGTCCTGATGATAGCTGCTGACACGCATGCACACACAGCATTTCTAAGCCTGATCATTCACCCACGGAGCCCACTGGCATCTGGATGGCTTGACACTGTCTCCACAAACCATGTGTTAATCCCCAGGTACATTTGTCAGTGGGCAGAAGGTGGGCGTTGGGGAGGGAAGGTCAGACAAGGACACGAGTATGGGGCACCTCAGCTGGCATGAGTGGCTCGGGCTCACATGCTCTCGCCGTGTGATGCCCTCTACCCTCTGGGATGCGCAGAGACACTCAGCAGACACTGAGTGAGCACTGGCGCATGGCCCAGGTCTTCTCCCCTTGAGCTGGATAAACTTCTACTCTACAAAGTACCCACTCTGTGGTATTCACTGATAGCAGTAGAAAAAAAGCTAAGACAACAGGTTACATTTAATTCATTATATCTTCAACTTACACATGCAGAAGATGTGAGTGCTTACTTATGTTTTATAGAGAAGAGAAAGAGAGCAAGGAGATATATGATAGATGGATGATTGATAGATAGGTAGATAGATAGATAGATTATAAATAGATGAGAGAGAGAGAAGTGACCAACAGTGGGAAATGCCCAGAGACATCCAAAGGAGCAAGTCAGGCACCAGAAATGTGATCACAGAACAGCTTGTGGAAGATGAGGATAAAGTTGCTCTAGTTCGGGGCCAGGATAAGCTCAGTGGTTCTGGCACTTGCTTTGCAAGTGCAAGGTCATGAGTTCAATCTCCAGGATTGAAGAAAAAGTTGCTCTAGATGAATAGATAGTAAATTGGGGAGACAGTCTCACTAGAAAAACCATCTTCAGTCTTTCAGTTTCCCCAGAGCAGATAGATGGGCTCCTGAGGGCAGAAGTGTTCAGTGGACACTTCAGAAAAATGTGGACTCACCCATGAGAAGCAGAGCATAAGGAGCTCCACACGCACAGGCAATAGGGCAGCGCCTGACACCGGGGAAAGGCGGTTTGCAGCAGTGCCCATCTCTGTGTTTCCTCTTCAGCAGGATTTAGCCATCCATGTGGAGGAGGTGGAATGGAATAAACAGGATGAAAATACACATCTGCCATTGTTGAGGGCGGGTGCTTCATTTGTTGCATTGAATTTCTTTGGTCAGTGACTGCACAGGAGCAACATCAAGCAGTGAGATACAGAATGGGGAGAAACCAGCTAGTGACCCATTAGCTACTCAGGACAGGAAGACCGGAAGCAGTGAATGTGAAGGGCGATCCTGTGCTGAGACTATAAAGTGACACTAGGACCACTGGGTTAAATAATGTGCCTGCAATGAAAGCATTAAACATTTTGACCCAGGCTAACTTGAGGAATTAAACGGAGAATTTCTCTGTATTTCCCATAAAAATGTCAAATGAAATGTTACTATACTACAGAAAGCAAAAGAATAAGACCTATTTTTGTTGGAGAAGAAAGAAACATTGGAATACAGTCTTCTGAGGTAACAGCAAATCCAAATACCCAGGAATAATCCACAGGCACTTGGCTCTGTCAGCTATCTTAGCTTTGGATTTGAATGAGAATGGTGTGAGGATTTCCAAGAAGCAAAAGAGAAAGAAAAGAAGGGAAAGAGGGAAGCCTGAGTGGGGAAAAAAGCACAGGAGAACTTGTTAGACAGATGGAATCATGGGAAAATGAGTCAAGAAGATACAATCACGCAGATATATCAGTCACATCAAGTTGCATTACTGCACAGATCCTTGTAGGATCCTCGAAAATGGAAGACACGATGTGACCGCAGGTCGAGGTAGCATCATTTCAGGTCCGATTAGGTAGCATAAATTGAGGCCCTAGTGGAAGAGGAAGAACTCCTATTCCAATGACTGATGCCCTAATCTATTGACTGACATATTTGGGACACAGACAGGCATACAGGGAAAATTGGGCCTGGAGATGAAATGGAGACTCTGCATGTGCACGCATGCACACACACACACACACACTCACACACTCTCTCACATACGCTCACACACAATGCCATATTATTCAACCACACATGAGAACACAGTCATGTCATTGGCAGAAAAATGGGTGAGACTGCTGACCATCACACTAAGCTACATAATGCCATCTCCAAAAGTTAAATATGAGAAAGGCTTTCTCCTATACAGAAGAAATCCTAATTAATTAATTAGGTACAGGAGAGATGGCGGGAACCTAGAAGGTAGTCTTTCGGGAAGGGGAAGAAGGTCAGGGAGAAGAGACCAGAGCTTTAGGAACAAAGAAGACACTGAGGAAAGCCCCCAGGGAAGCCTCGGCTTCCCCTGCTGTTACTTAGCCTTAAACCTGCTGTGCTGAAGGTCGCCCAGGTGAGCAGGACGCGGTGAGTCTGCTGTAGCTGGGCCTCTCACCATGGGCTGTGGTGACAGAGGCTGCCAACTTATGCTTCGGGGTCTTCAAGACAACTTTTGTCCAAACCACTGACTGCACTGGGATCTGTGCAAGGGTGCAGTGCAGGGTCTTTTGATGTCCAGAAATGCCACCCCAGATCCTGCCAACATGGCCCCTTTCTGAAACTAACCCCAAGACAAGCCATGAAGTTTAATTCCACAGGGGTAGTTTGACCGCTGCTTACAGGGGGACATCTCCCTGCTTCTCTGCCCCATTAATACATACCTGCAAGCCCCGCCCTTAGTGGGTGGGTCGTCTTTCCATTGCTGGGATAACACACCTGACACTCACAGCTTTAAAGAGGGGTTTATTTTGGCTCCCAGCTTTTAGAGGAGGCAGAAATGGCCGGTGCAGACGGTTGCTGACCACAAGGCAGCGAGGAAGCAAGGACAGGAGCAGCCGGGAACAAGAACAAACCTTTAGGGGTCACTGTGGTGGGACAAACAACAAACTTAATTTTACAATTGTACATCTCATTTACTATCAGGTGTCATATTCTCACTTAGTCATTACAATAACAGAATTTTCTTCCAACATTAGAGTGGGACCTGTGGCAGAACATGTGACCCCCAAGCCCTCCCCCACCTTCCTCCCAGCTCTGCTGTTGGCTTTTTTGAGCCTATGAGCTCCTGTGAGACAGACGCTGCTCAGGTACAGGCAGCAGGTGGAGTGGTGGGGCCACACTACTCCCCTCAACGAAAGCCCTGCTGCCCTCAGCCGCCTCTGCCTGCTCCCTCCCCCAGCTAGAGAGGTTACTCCCAGAACAGGCACCCGGGGCTTAGCAGTGAGACTGATGGATAACCAGTCACACCATTTAGCACCTATGAGTTAAGTCCCCAGGTCTTTTATGTGGCCTGTGTCTCAGCCACCAGGACACAGTGCGACATCCACAACTTAAAGGAAGAGCAGGTACATTTAGCCACAGTCTCAGAGGGTTCAGTTCATGGTTTATCTACCTTGCAGAACTCAAAGGTGGAAATGTAGAGTGGAGCAGAGCACAAAGAAGAAAAGCCAGAACACAGCAGCCAGGAACAAGACGTAGTCCCGGGGAGTGGGGGGGGACCCTCAAGGGGCATCTGTTCTACTGTGACCATTTTCTCATCTCCAACTCCATCAGCACTCAAGGGTTGTAGCCTTTGCAGCAAACTGAAGGCTGCTTACACCAGGGTCACTGCAATCTAACTGTGAATCACATGGGAATATATGAGCTCCATGTCACGGACCTGGGGTCTGGTGATGATTAACTTCCCCTCCACAAAACCTTAGCCCCTTCAGGTGAGGCTGCCCACTCCCTGACTTCAAACCTTGAACTGGTGTACACCCCTGTGGGGTAAAGTTTTAAATCCTCCACAGCTGGTGAGTCATTGCAGATGCTTTTCCTGTATTCTCCTCCAGACTTCACTCTCACCCTCTTAGCCCCCATCTTGGTCCACCATCTTGGCTCTGGCACTCCTAGTTTCTCTGATCCACTGGTGGCTCCTGGGCTTCATCCCTCGTCTCTCTTGTGGCTCACCCCACAGGAGCCTCAGCTTTGGCATCCTTTTCTCTGAAAGCCATAAGCTTCTCACCTGCTCCCATGAGACCCTCTAATTATGTGTTTTTCACAGCGTGTTACTCTGCTCAGTGCAGCTGCCTTCTCCCCTGGACTATTTAAGAATGGAGGTTAATTCTGCTCAAGACACACATCTGAGCGCTCTCTGCCTGGCACAGAGAAGTTCTTTAGTAACTACTGTGTGAAGTAAGGTTATCTACTGAAGACCCGCTTTGCTGCCCGCTCTACATGCACAGTGACACCCAAACTTTCAGGGCAACCATTCTGTGACCAGGGAACTGGGCCACCAAAAGGTCCACAGCCGGCTCCCAGGATGTTCGATCTGTGCCTGCTTGGGCCCCAGGGGTGACGTTACACCTGGCTGGGAGAGAAAAGATAAAGCAGCACCTGAGTCCACCAACCTGACAGGGTGCTGACCCACAGGCCTATGGCCATGCATAGTGCACGGAGAGGAATCAGGCCCTGATGTGTGATCAGGCAGCTTCATGGTTGTGCAACCATGACGCAAGGCACTTACACAAACCCAGACAGTCCCACACTCAGCCACTGCTCCTGGTGCCCTCAGGACACACAAGACACTCGCGCACAGACAAGGTGATACCAGCTAAAGACCACATGCTGTTTTGAGTACATTTTTAAAATAACTACAAAAAGTGCACTTTAAAATAAAAATAAGAATATCGTACAGAAAGCACACGATTGCAACATAGCTGATTATTACTTTGGCATGACTGAAAATATGGTGAAAGTTTAAATTAAAAAGAAGCGATGAAAGGAAAAGCTACATTGCCATGAATCCTCTGCTGAAACTGCCCCCGCCCCCCATCAGCACCCTTCAGTCCGGCACTTCCTGAAGCAGCTCTGGAAGTCGTGCTGCCGGAAGGTCTTCGGCTTAGCTGTCCCAGCTGCTGCCATGTCCAGAACAGATTCCAATTTAGGGAAGAGCCAGAAGTCACACGGTGGCGGATCCGCAAACTCAGTGAAGGTGGACACATGGCGATGCTTCCTGGCTGCCCTGCTGCCGCCCGGCGTCAGCCGTCCTGTATGTGTGCCATCCCCGAATGTGGCCACGCCGTGCACAGACGCTCATGAATGAGAACTCGCAGAACCGTGGGATAAGGACACTCGGCGGGACAGGCAGATTCCGCGGGGGGCTCGAGACGATGGATCCTTTGCTGTGATGAATTTCAATTTAAACACACATTTAGACCCAATGATCTATGTGCTGTGTGTGGTTCTTCAGGCCCCACCTCTAGTTTCGTTCACGCCAGCGTCTGCACGCGCTCATGAGTCACGCGCCGCGGCACTAGTCACCGTTCGGCTCCGGCTCCGGCAGTCTTCCGAGACCCGCACAGTGTGCACCTGGTCTGCTGTGAGCTGAGTCCTGTACTCAGGTGCTGAGGTCCAGGGTGTGCCTTTCTGCTGGGAGCTGCCCGTTTCTGGCTCCCCAAAGGGCTCAGCCTCTGGCATGGCCCAGACCCATCCGTGTCTTTCAACCCAGGGGCTCCACCCATGTCCCAAGGGCCGGGCTAGGCAAAGCTGCCCACTCGCGCAGTGTAGCCGCGGGGCTCACTGAAAGCCGCCAGCCCTGCACCGCCCGCCTCGCCATGACCTTCCAGCAAAGCCTCTCGTCCCCTGGTGCCCCTCCTGCCCCAGGTGCCCTGGCTCCGGGACCTGAGACTGAAAAATAGTGTTCCCTGGGCCTCCTGCGTCTCTTCCTGCTGCCACACACTGAGCACTCCTCAAGTGAGCACAAAACAAGCTTGGAGAGGGCCCTGAGGCAGGGGAGAGCATAGCGGGCCCCAGAAGCGGCAGAAGCGCAGCCGTTAACTTAAAGGAAGACGAACTAGCTGGGCACTCTGGGAGGCTGAGGCAAGCGGATTGAGAGTTCACGTCCAGACTGTGCCGGCAAAACCAGCCGCCTTTCCTGGGACTTCCCGAAGTCACCGCCTGCCCTGTTGCCCCAGTGACACCTTATGCTGGAATGCGGCTGACACCTGACAGGAGGGCACTGGGCACAGGAAGGTCAGGGGGAAGAAGGGCGGAGGGAGGGAGGTAGGCCGGCGTCTCTGCTGTGGATGGCCGCACTTCGGGTTTTGCCTCCACCGCCATCAGTGCAGCTCCACGGGAGAGCCGGGGGGGGGGGGGGGGGGGGGGCTCGGCCAGAGGTACTTCCGGAAAGTGGGCGGTGCCGCCAGGCGCCAGCGTCCACCGGAACGAGGGCCCGGCCCCTCGACACCTCGCAAAGGTTTCCACATCCCGATTGTGCCCCTGACAGAATCGGGGTCCGGCTATTGGCTCAGTCTTTAGGTTCAAGTATCCCATATCTCCCATTGCCTTCACAGTCCACAGCTTTGGACCCCGCAGGGTGGGAGAGGGCAGGGTGGGAGCCGCAGGCCCATTCCCAGAGGTGGAAGGAGACAAGTCCAGCGCTCTGTCGGCCAAAGCAGGGGAGAGGAGCGGGAGGAGCCCCGAACTCTCCGGCTCTGTAAGCACTGCCCGGCCCTGGCACGGGGAGCAGACGTGGAGTACAATCTGACCGCAGAGGAAGCTGCTCCCGTTTGCCGCGTCCTGTCTCTGCTCCTAGGATCACCACACTTCTGGTACACAGGTTTGGCATGTTAAATGACCACACAGATTTCCTGGAGTGAATAGCGCTTCCCGGAGGGAGGAGGCCCCACAGTCCTGTTCTTTCCCGCTCCGCATTTGTGCTGTCCTTGAGCCCCATGAAAGTCTGCTGCTGCTGCTGCAAAGGGCAACCTCACCCAGAGTGCCCTGGGAACCAAGGCACGCGGCAGGGGCGCAAGGAGACCCAGCGAGGCCCTGCTAACTGTCCAGCCTCCCTGATGGGTCACAGCGCAGCCCGCGGGGGGGTAGTATAACCCAGAAACGCCAGCACAGAGCAAAGCCCTCAATGTGGTCACCAACCTATACATTTAGGAAGATAGATCTCCTCCAGTGAAAATCCCTACCTGAGACAGAAATAAATTCAGTTTTCTTTTCATTTCACACAAAGAACTCCAGGTCTCACAATAGTGCAAAAAAAGTTTCACTTCTCCAAATTTATATTCTGTGACCCAGCCAAAAACATCACACTCAAGCTTCTGGGTCAGTATTTTTTTTTTTTTTTTTCTTTCTTCAACAGCTTGTACCAAATTCTACCAGAAGTGGGCGGCCAAACCCGGCTGAATGCTTCAAACAGTCTCACAGGTCCAGGAGATGTAAGAAAAAGCCCAGCCTTTCACCCAGCCTAGTTCTCTGCTGCTGCGACTGAATGTCCGAGACTGGACAGTTTGTAAAGAAGTCAGGCTCAGTTAGCTCATGGTTCCAACAGCTGGTACCAGCACCAGGATGAAGCAAGGGCCTCCTGCCAGGTCATGAGATGGCAAAGGGGATCTCATGGCAAAACTGAGCCAGAAACACCAAGAGAGCTGGCTTTTCTGACAAAACCACCCCTCGCTTAAAACCCACCCCCTCAGGAGAGTGCTCACGACCCCGTAGCTTCCCTAATGTCCTGGTGCTCCCCGCGCAGTACGGGGGACCTGCACACAAGCTTCTGGGGACACGATGCAACTGCAACACACCGAGCTTTTAAAACTTTCAGGAAATGTGCAGAGAGGAATGAAAGCACTGCAGCTTTCCCATCTCATGCCCACACATTCCCACTGGGCCCTTTGAGCCACACGTGTCACAACTAAAACCCACATCACTAATGCCAGGTGTAGCCCCAGCTGCAAAGGCAGCGCTGAGTGGCAGGTGGAGAAGAGGAAACCACGGGAAATGCTCCTGATGTTGGAAAACAGGAGGGGTCTGTTTAGAGAAATCACTGTGACGCCAAACGCCACCCCAGGTTGGCACCAATACGGGCCAAATATCTTCCGTCCTTCCTCAGATCAATGTAGGAAAAGTTCAACCAATCAAGAGGAGTGGCAGCACAAGGCCGCCCCACAAAGTTCTGTTCTGACAGACAGCCCAGGAGAGAGGGGCTTCCCTACCTGAAACCAGATGAGCTAAGAAGAGAAGGGGCCAGCTCCTTCGCCAGCTTTCGGAGAGGAGGCTGGACAGCTCACCAAAGCGATGGCAGGTATTAGGGCCGCGGTCACCTGGAGGAGCTGGGGACAGCAAGAGAGCTGCTGGACACGTTACTTTCTGTCTCCATCTCGGACGGAAACACGTGTGGGTACACACGAGCAAATCCACCAAGCTTCACTGTGTACATGTCACAGCCTGCAACTTACACCCTAAGAAAGAACCCACTGGACATGGGGGACCCACTATAATCCTAGCACTTGGGAGGTAGAGGCAGGAGATTGCTATGAGTTCAAGGTCAGCCTGAATTGCATAGGAAGACCCTATCTGAAGAGGGAGACAGAGAGAGAGCAAGGCAATTCTGAGAAGACATGACCCCTACCACTCTCAGCTGTACTGAAAAAGAATTCATTCCAAAAGCCTTCATCCACATGCATGGTGACTTAAGTCCCCAGTTGGACACAGAGTGCAGCCATTGAGGTGACTAATCCCTAAAGCTAGCTGTGCCAGGAATTAAGGGATTAAGTTCAGTGGTTCCAGCACCTGTTTGGCAAGCACAAGGTCCCGAGTTCAATCCCCAGTACAAAACACAAGAGAGAGAAAGAGACACAGGGGGAGAAAGAGAGAGAGAGGGAGAGAGAGAGAGACAGAGAGACACAGAGAGAAAGAAAGAAAGAAGAAAGAAAGAGAGAAAGAAAGAAAGAAACCAAAGCAAAGGCTGGCCTTGAGCAATGTTTAGCAGACTTGTTCTCACATGATGCCAAGTTCTTCTCTCTTCAGTGGGGTCTGACATTATTCAAACTGGGGAAATTATCTTAGAAGGTGTCAGCTAAGTCCAACAAAATAGAGCACAGAACGAATGCAACAGATGTTTTCACACACTGAGGCCCTCAGTGCCCCCTTCACCAGCACCTCCTTCCCTAGCCCCCAGGACTGACCACCCCAATCAGACAACTCTATGCTCTGTTCTTCAACCAAGAAGAAAGATGTGTCCACAGGTAGCAAAATCTCCAAGAGTTCTTTCTCAGCAGTAGAACATCCGGCCGGCAAGCTCAGGCCCAGGCCTTGATTCTCAACACTGCAAACCAAGTCAGGCCACGTGGAGATCGGAAGCATCGTGGGGAAGCACGTGGCCAGAGTGTAGAGGCTTTGGCCAGGCCTCCCCTTGAGGGGCTTCCTCCCTAGTCTAGGAAAAACTCCACCTTATCACAGACAGCTCAGTGAAATAAAAATATCACGGCAGTCAGACAGGCCCAGGCCCTCGAAGGTGAAACACACCACACAGCTGCGGCCAGAGACACATCTGTTAGAGCCCAGTACTCCAGACCAAGACAAGATGACTGGACCCACGGACTTCCTCAGAGGACAACACTGGGTCTAAGGAAGTCTAGACAGACATCTGCCATGCCAGTGGGCGCGCCTGGGGATCTGTGGACAAGCACTGCCAGAGAGAATCTTTGTTCTTCCGTCCACACTTGTCCCATGATTTTTCTCCCAGTCAGACACCATTACCCAAGCGACTGCACTTGCAGCCTGGCCAGATGCCCATGCTGTGGCCCACACTGTGCCCATGTGGGTTTCACTCTGTAAACCCCTTACAGAATGACCCCTCCTGCTCTCAGGAGCTTTCCTATCAATAAATGTCTTCCTACTCTGAAGCTCCACTGCTCTAGGATTCATTCCTTGACTTTTAGAGAACAAGAGCTCGGCATATGAGCCGGTAGTAGCATGGGAGATATAATATTTCATGTTTCGTGTCCGGTGTCATTTCCTGTATCATTATCACAACAGAAACTAAGAAGTGGTGGCCAAGGTTCTAACAGACTCTGAAGGAGGAACCTTGCCAAAGGTCTGAGGCTGCGCAGGAGAGGAGCCAGGCACCTGGACACCTGGCCTTGAAGCTTGGGCTGAGCCTGGGCAAATGGCTGGGTGTCTGGGAAGATTCCACCACAAGTTCCCCGGCACCCAGGATGGGGTGAGAGTGGGCGACGCCATGCCACTCCCACCGCAGCAGGCACAGAGCAGCTCAGGAGGACAGCATGCAGGTCGGGGCAGAGTGAGCAGTGGCAGGACCACTGCACAGTGCTATGATTTGCACTAGGTGCCCCATGGTGCCCCAAAGGCAGGACTTTGGGGGCTTGTGTTACGGGAGCAGGAGATGCAGGGTCTGGCTGGGGGCAAAGACCACTGGAGGCCAAACCACCAAGGTGAGTTCCCTCCAGCGGCTCTGCTCTGCATCCTGCTGCTGGCAAATGACTGAAAAGAAATCGCCAGGACATACCTGCTTCTTTCTTTATGGCACCCCGTTAAACTCTGTCCTTTACATTTGCCCACCTATGCAGCAACATTCAGTCTTACATCTCCCTTTCACGTGTTAGAAAACATTAAGAGCATGGACTCCGGAGTCAAGCCAGACAGCGATTTGATTCTGCAGAACAAAATACTGTACATTTTTTAATCAGATATAAGTAAAATTCTGATGAAGCTGACTCCGACTCTTTTTGTGCCAAAGGCCATTTCTTTTCATGAAAATTCTTGGCTGCGAGGAAGCACATTCCATCACAGAAAACTATAGGATGGAGGGTAGGGGCTGGTCTTAAGGACTTTTAGCATAGTGACCATTTCTGGGGCCGGATGTGGTGACGCACCTCTGTAATCCCAGCATTCGGGAGACTGAGGCAGAAAGATCACTGTGAATTTGAGGCGAGACTAGGCTACATAGTAAGATTCTGTCTCAAAGAGCCAAAAACTCTGATATAAATATTAGTATTCCTCCTGATCCTCTATCCCCTCTTTCTAACTTTGTCTATTTAAGTCATAAGATAATATTACTACAGTCGAGAATATTGAGACTGGAAAACAATCGTGTCATTGCAGCAGCATGCCTGCAGGGGTCGCAGTCACCCCGGCTTCCGCGGGGCTGGGCGACTTGTTCCCAAGACGGCTCCTCCCTAGGCTACCTGCGCTCTCAGTTCGCCAGGTCCCCTGGAGGCTCCCTGGAGGCTCCTCTCAGACCAGGAGGCCTTGCTGACTCCATGACCCAGCCCTCTTCCACTTGTGCTTTCTCACATTCCTCCAAAATCCAGTCTTGTTCTAGGAATGTGAGTGTAGGAACCACCTCCTTCTTCTTTGCAATACTGGGGATTGACCAGCAGTGTTCTCACTGAGCTACCTCCCTGCCCATTTTGTTTTGAGACAAGTCCTTGTGAAATCAATAATTAGTCCAGTCTGGGTTTGAACTCAGGATCCCCTAGGTGCGTGTTCCCAGGCTCAGACTCTAGCAGCACCTAAGGGGGCATTAGCCTGGCATTAGCGGATGTATTTTATAACTAGTACAGAAGTCTTCTCACCATACACAGAATGCAGTGTTTGTTCCCAAGGCTTCTGAAGGTCTCGCTTCTCCTGTGTCTGTTATGCCATCATCTAGACAGCGCAGGCACAGAGCTTCACTGTCACTTCACCATCAGTATGATGACTGCAGTTCCTGGGGCCCCAGTGTCCCTGGAAATGTGTATACCCCACGTCCTACGTGCAGCAGTGATACAGGCCTGAAAAGTGTCCATCACAATTTTAATATTTTCAATAATGTTCAAAGACAGATCTTTGAATCTATAGGAAAGGTACTCTTAGTGTACAAGCACGTATAAATTTACAAACTCTTAATTAGTGATCAAAATGTTACCCTTAGTGAAAAAAATAACATGGACATAAAGAAAAATAAATAGTCAAGACATGGCAAATCTTGGTTAAAACTTTTAGTTAATAGTTTTGGTGTGAAATCCAGAATGCTTACAATACAAAACATTTAGTTGATCTTAATATATCACCACTATTAAAAAGACTTTGCAGAGGAACAACTGTGAGCTATAAGAAGATACCTATTCCTGCTTCACTGGTATTTCCTGTCAGAACAAGGGTTTCACAGGGTAGAATTTCTGCAGAAGTCAAGACTATCAACAGACCACGAATGAAACCAAGTGCTGTGTTTTTAAAACATATAGAAAGTTATACTATTGTACAAATGCTCATAGTGCAAAAATAAAGAATGTGGGGGGAAAGGGATTAGAGAAGAACCTTTGAACCTTGGATTTTATTAAATAAGTGGTTTATTTCTCTAAGAGATTAAAAGGCAAAGTTATATACATTTTACATGACGTCCATTCTCCATGTATGTTGTTCAGAATGGGTGGTGGAGGTGTGACCCCACGGTCTCTCTGTTCCTTCCCGCTTTCTCCTCTGCCACAGCTCCCTGCTCTGCTTCCGGCCTCTGGGAAATAAACGTCTTTTCTCTATCCACCCCCCCCCCCACCACGATATCCCTGCCTTGGAGCTGCTATGGTGGACTGAATGCCCTGGATCCAGGGGCCAACCCGAAGCTCCGGCCCTAGAAGCTGTGGTAGTTGGGTGCTGTGTCTCAGTAACTGTCACAAAAAGTCGGTACAAGAGGAGCTGGTTGTTGCTATGACTGCACCTGGACACCTGGCTAGGATTCCTTTGAAAATGACTTATGAGAGGAGTCTAGGAAGGCTGGGAGGTGGGGGCTGCAGGAAGCACAATGCTGTAAACAGCTTGACAGGTGACTGATCAGAGCTCAGAAGACCAGCATGCTGATGGGAAAGGGGACAGTTGGGCTCAGGAGGTGACAGCTGGGCTCAGGAGGTTACAGTTGGGAACAGGGCTCCGTTGGCATTTGGAGGAGAGGCCATGGGTTACACTCTGGCCACATATTTGTGTACATTCTTCCTTGATCTGATACTTTGCTTTGACTGAGATTAAGTGCTCTAGATTAACTGGTCCAGGGGAAGAAATTCAAAGGAAGCCCAGCATTTAGGCTGTGGTGTAAATGCTGGCTGCTGTTTTTATCATATTTATAGTGAGAGTTGGGGGGAAAAGGCAGAGTAGAAAACATGCTAAAACTTAAGTGTTGGCCCAGGAGGAGCATGTGTGTAGTTGGGGGCTGAAGCGGTGTACAGGACTAAAGAGATTAGTGCCACTAAAAAAAAAATAAAAAGTGCCTTGTACAAGGACAAGAAAGCTGCCTCAAAGCCATTTCAAAAATCAGCCAACCAGGGCCGGGGAGTTAGCTCAGTGGTTCCGGCGCCTGTCTTGCAAGCTCAAGGACCCAGGTTTGATTCCCCGGTAACCACATACCATACTGGGTGTGGAGACTCACGCCCAGCAGCAACCAGTACCACATACCACAGTGCTGGACATGGTGGCTCACACCTGTATTCCCAGCACTCGGGAGGCAGATGCAGGAGGATTGCTGTGATGTGAGTTGGAGGCTGAGCTTGGGGCCAGCCTGAACCACAAAGCGAGACCCTGTCTCAAAAAACCTAAAAAAAAAAAAAAATCAGCCAACCACACCCATCACTGGCTAAGGAACATAACAGCATAAACTCTCCTCGGAAAGGAGACCCCTGAGGCCCTGGGAGAGGGGCTCACGGGACTGGTGCCAGCCTCACAGGCTCCTCTGTCATCACCACTGCCAGCAGACGCTGCCAGCGGCCACGTGAGGCTGGTTTCACTGGACCCAGAACTCACTGCTGAGGAAGGGCTCCCCTCAGAGGTCAAGCAGAGCTGGAAAGGGAGAGCAAGGAACTCACCAGAGCTGGGCATGGAACTGGCAAGGAAGCCAAGGGCACAGCGGAGACCGGAGCTCAGAAGGTATGCTGAGGAAAGCTGCGTGGCGAAGCAACCCACATGAGATGGGGCACTGGCTGCAGCCAGTGGAGACCTTGCCCTCTCAGGAGAGACTTGAACTTGGGCTTCTGAAAAATGCTGGAGCTACTGAGATTGGGGAAAGGAGTTGTTGTATTTCTGGCTGTACACAGATAGCTCTGTCATGTGAGGACTGGGAATTAGCTCCTATCTTTATCAGCAATTAAATATGGTGGAGGACAGTGTGTTAGGTATGAAGTTGAGCAGTGGGGAACACGGCAGTCAGGGAGCAGGTGAACTTGGTTGGCTTTGAGATGTACCAAGCAGTCGGTGCAGCACATCTCTCCTGAGGACCTGTTGTCCAGGAACTCACCTGCTCCTTCATCTCACAGGATTGTATTTAGGACTAAAAACAATGTAGGAAAACAAAGACAGACACTGGCTGCTGCTGCGTGCCATCCAATGGAAAGGCAGCTCCCCAAACATTACTGTCTCCACCTACCTTATTCGCCAGATCTGCCACTGGTAACCACAGGCACTTCCCCAAAATCAAAATGACCACAAAAGATCAATATTTTAACCATTTTCAGGACACAGCAGCAGCCAGAACTAAAGATCCTTGGGAATTCAGACCTTGCACATGCTGGGCAAGAGCTTGTCCACGGGACTACATCCCTGGCCCCACTGTGCACATCTTAAGCAAAAAAAAAACCCAAGACAGGAAATTAGGTGCTGACAGAATTTTCGGACTCACCCATGCAGAGCCCTGAAGACAGTTCCCTGATTTTGGAGCAGCACAGAGTGGATCTGCGGCCAGACCTGCCTCTGCACTCGTGCCTGGTGCTGCAGCGGCTCTGACGCACAGATGGGCAGCTGGCGGCGCGTCACTCCCAGTGTCATCCCAGCCATGACGGCACTTCATTATCCAGAGACCAGAAAAACAGACTTAGAAACACACACTCCCTGCCAGAGAGCAGGAAGACACCTCCTGCTCCTTCCCTCCTTCCGAGTGCAAATCACATCACGAATGCACCTAACAGAACCTATCTGCATGCAGAGTGCAGAGGACAGGAGAGTGGTCATTGACTTCCAGGCTTTCCGCCCCAGGGCAACATGGAAGGAAGGAGCCAGGTGAAGCTGAGTCACTCACCAGGGCCCAACACAGACACTTCCAAGAGCTCAGTGGGCCAGGAGTCCTCTCCTCTAGAAAATAAACTATTTTAAGCAATCTCATCTACTGAAAGCAGAGAAATGCAAGTAGTGTGTGTTTCCTGGCAACTCTGAATATCAATGAAAATGATTAAGCACAGTTTCCATTTATTCATGAACCATGGCATTATCTGATTTAGCAGGAGTGGAAGAAAAGAGAGCTGTCCTATGCGGGGAACCCTGGAGCTTACAGGAAACGTTCCAGTCTCCGAGTTTGTCCAGCCTCTCACAGGGCCCCACAGTTATCAGGGTCCCACTCTTGATATTCCATATGGCCAAACAGTCCTCACAGACGTGATTAAATCAAGGGTCTGGAGCAGGAGCATGTCCTGGTCATGTGAGTGGACCCCACCTGTGAGCCGTTGGCCGGCAGATTTAACTCAGGGCACGGAAGGAAAGGTGATGTGAACATAGAGCAGATGGCGCTGGAGACACTGGCGGGCGCAGGAGACTGACATGACCACAGCCCAGAGTGCTCGCGGCCACGCAAAACAAGAAGCAGTCTCCCTCCCCGCTGTGCAGCAGGGGCCCCCACACCTCGGTTCTGTACCCTAACACCAAGTCTGGACTTTGGGTCCGCACACCTGAGCGAACAGTGATTCCATGATTTTAGGCCGTCTCTACGGTGACTTGGTGGAGCAGCCCAGAAATCCACACAAGTGCTGAAATGTCACAATCCACCTCTCAGCTTGCCCGTTAACCTGTTACACAGTGTTCGGACAAGTCAGCTGCTACCGTGCAGAATGTGTGAGTCTGCTCAGGCCTTGCTGACAGTGATGGCATGTCGGAAGATCTGATAACCCTGTTCCATGCACTCATGAGCCAGTCGAGACAGACTGAGAGGAGACTTCACAATGTAGAGTTGAGTCAGAGAAGGGAGAGCCAGCAAGGTCAGTGGGTGACTGCCCAGCGGCCGAGCTGCATGGGAGGGCACAACCGCTGACAGCAACGCTAGAAAGCTCTGAAATTTCTCAAGTAGGTTCAGCAGAAGGAGGAAGCTGGGAACAGGAATGCGAAAGCCTCTGCAAACATTACCTAGGACCGTGATGTCTTCCTGTCCAACCAACACAAAGGACCCTGGAAACCTAGTTTCTGATTGGTTTTCACTGTTCTATCCATCTGCTAATTGTTTTTGTTTCACCCTTTGTATTTTCTGTACACGTTGATTTCCTGTCTTCTTTCCTAACTGCTATTCACGGCTTCAGGTTTCTAATGCCCTCTTTATATTTCATATTCTTATGCTAGTTCTAATTTCTTGTTCTACTAGGCGTGTTCAACCTGTTTTATAACATAAATAATTCCGTTTTCTCCCCCTCCTTCGCTCTCTCTCGTCTCTCTTGCATATACGGAACTGAATGGAAGGAACAGAGCTTCTGACTGTATACTGAGGTCTCCACCAGGCCTCATGCAGCCCTGTGATCTCGAACCTGCCCTGTGCCGGCAGAGCTGAATGTGCCGGGCTGCAGAGGGTCCTGACCCGGAAGGTGGTGTGGAGTCCCCAGCTCCTCCGGGCTCTGCTTCCTGGATGCTGGATTCCAGCCAGCGCTTTTCTCTTCCCTTCCCTCCCGCCACCTGGTTTAGACTGAGTCCACTGGAAACTGAGCCAGATAGTCTTTGCTCTATTCTGTTGTGGGTGTCTGCAAAGCTGGCCAGCAACTACGGTTCTTCCTCAGTTTCTCCCTTTTCCTCAGGCCCAAACCTGCCTCCGGTATCAGCTGCAATTCCTGAGCCCAACCCTCTATTTCTGTCCCCAGCTTTGGCACCTGTACCTGAGGTGAGAAGCGTGTGCACCCGGCAGGCGCCATCGCGCCCCACACAGCCTCACAGTGGGCCTCCCGAAGGCTGCACTCGTCAGCCTCCAGCTTTTCTCTTGTTCTCGCAAACAACAGCCTTTCACATTTCATGATTTCTGCCTGTTGTTCTTTCCGTGTGAAATAAATGCACTCTCTCCAGTCATCACCACTGACACTCGCCCTTCAAGATCAGTGTGAAGGTCACCCGACTCGTAAGGTCTTTCCTGACCCCAGGCAGCCCCAGCTCTCCTTTCCGTCGTCAGCCACAGAGGATTTGCCAACTGGAGCGTGAATTCTTCAGAACAGTCTACAAACATCAGGAGCCTCATGCTCTGGTCCAGTAATTTCCAGGGTAGAATATGCTAAACCATTCTGTGCGTGACACCCACTGCGCTGGGAGGGACCCGGAGACTGAGGTCATAGGTCACAAGACTGTGTCATTTCACACAGTGAATTGAGGATTTTAAAAATCCCGCAGCCAAGGAGAGTTGGAGGATTTTACCTAAATGAGCTAATCAACATGAAAAGCTTGTGCCCACAGTCCTGGAAAGGTACATTGCACAGGGCATGGCGACACACTCCCATATTCCCAGCTACCATAGAGGGAGGCTGAGGCAGGAGGATGGTAAGTAAGAGGACAGCCTGATCAATCTAGCGCACCCGTGTATCACAATCAAGAACTGTAAGAAGGGCTGGAGATGTAGCTTAGTGGCAGAGCAGCTGTCTAAAGACCCAGCTCTGTAGTACTTCAAAAAGTAAACTGAGACACAACGATCTCTAAAGAGTTCTTTCGAGAAATCTATGAGCTGAAGACATCATATTAAAAGAGATTTTGTGCAGCAGGGACAAGGTATGAGGAGCTAGTATTTAAAAGGCCAAAGATGCAGAAAAACAGCGACCGCACACGTGCTGCAGCCGGGACACCGCCCTTTCCGTACCCCGGATCAAACAACTGTGTGTTAGCTAGCTGCCCCGGCTGGCTGGAGTCCGCTCTGATTTCCACCTAATAAGCATTCACCAGTATTAGCTTTCACTTATTTTTGCCGGCCAGGCGCAAGGTTACTTCTAAAACCTCACTGGTTTTGCTTCCCTTTAATTTTGCTTTAACAATCCGTCGCTACTTTGGAGATACCCTTCATCAGCCCCACAGCAACAGCGACTCGCGGTCAGCCCTGTGGACAGGGCAGGGAGGTGCTGCGACCGTTAGGGGGCGTCGTGGGGAATGGGAGGCTGAGACAGTGAAGTCAACTCCGGGCGCAGGGAGCCCTGGCTGTGAACAGACCCTCATTGAAACCTGGACAAAAGCTCAGAAGCAGCAGGTATGAGAAAACCAGACGCCGTCACCAAGGAAAAGCCAAATATGCCCACTGGCCTCCCCTAGCGGAAAAACCCACTGACTTCGGAGACCACAAGGCAGGCTTCGCTCTGATGCACGCTCTCCTAGGGCACCTACCTCCTGGGATCTGTGGGGGCCTCTGCGGGCGACTCTTCACTGGACCTGCTGAAGTCTGCTGGGACCAAGGGGACCAACGGTGGCAGCGCGCTGCTGCCTCCCACTGTCCTAAACCATGACTGACATTCACTCTGCTCCGCCCAATTTTAAGTTTCTGAAACTATCTGGTAATGAGGAATCTCAGATTAAATCTTTAAAATCTCTGTTCACCAAAGACCTCTGCAATCATATCCTGGTACAAAGAGCCCAGATTATGGGCTAGGGATTTACCTCAGTGGTTCTGGTGCCTGCCTGGCAAACACAAGGTTCCAGGTTTGATCCCCCATAACCACATCCCACAATGTCAGGAGTGGTGACTCATGCCTGCAATCCTAACACTCAGGAGGCAGAAGCAGGAGGATTGCTGTGAGTTCAAGGCTCACCTGAGCTACATAGTGAGTTCAAGACCAGGCTGGACCATAGAGCAAGACCCTGTCTCAAAATTTTAAAAAAAAAGAGTACATTCTTAGTAACCCTGTCTAAATACTCATATTGCATAGTAAGAATACTAAGTGAAAGTCTCCAAATTCAAGCCTTAACAGGAGGGGAGAAACAGAGAAATGTTCTGTTTTGTGTATAAAAGCATATTTTACCAAACTGCAATAAGTTAGAGACAGCATGAGAAGAAAGATTAAAAGGGTTCCTTAAATTGGGAAATCGAGTCAAAGAACAAACAAAATAATCATACAAATTCTAACTCACCCCCAAATGCTTTCTGGAAGGAAGCGTGGATGGTTTTGAGCATACAGCATTTTAAGATAGTAATGACTTTTTTTTTTTTTGAAACAGGGTCTCGCTTTGTGGTTCAGGCTGGTCCTGAGCTCAGCCTCAAACTCACATCACAGCAATCCCTCTGCCTCTACCTCCCAAGTGCTGGGATGACAGGCGTGAGCCACCACGCCCAGCACTGTGGTATGTGGTGCTGGTTGCTGTTGGCGTGAGTCTCCACTCCCAGTACTGTATGTGGTTACCGGGGATCGAACCCAGGCCCTTGCGCTTGCAAGACAGGCCCCAGAACCACTGAGCTATATCCCCAGCCCCAGTAAAGAGTTTTATGATTGCTAATATAGGATATATCAGATTTCTAGGAATTTCATGGTATTTCTAAGAAGAACTCATTAATAATGAATATGACCTAAAGAAAGTATGGCATCTTTTATTTACAATGCTTCCCATGCAATTTAATGTACAAATAAGTTAAATTAGTTTATCTCTCTTTCAATTCCTTTGAGATAGTCCAGGGATCCTTCTAAGAACCTTCAGAGTTAGTCTGAAATCTAAAAGATTTAATTTAGAATTTGACTTTAGGAAACCATCAAAACTATCAAAAAATTTAAAACATATTTAAATAGAATCACTGTGAGAAAAATTAAAAAGTGACAAAAGATTTTAAAGGCAAACATAAAAAATTGCATTGCTATTTATACAAAAAAAAAAGAACTAGGCTCGGGAGATGTGGCCCAGTGGTGGCAAACTTGCCTAGCATGTGGGAGACCTGGGTCCAGTCTCCAGCATTAGAAAACATCTAATTTCTTTTAATATTAAAAGACTTGCTTTTCTTAATAATTAAAGATCTAATAAAATACAACAAAAGACATAAGGAATTGTTCCAATAAAAAAGAAAAATTTAGCCAGGTGTGGCGCTGGTGCCCCCTGCCTGTAATCCCAGCTCTCTGGGAGGCTGAGCCAGTAGGAGTTCAAGTTCAAGCCCAGAGTGGACAACATAATGACATAGGGAAACCCTGTCTCGAAACAAAAATTAGACAGGGCCTTGGTTCAGTTTTCAGTATCAAACAAAACCAAACCACCAAACAAGAACAACAACACAAAGGGCCAGGGATATAGCTCAGTGGTTCCAGCACCTGTCTTGCAAGAGCAAGGGCCTGGGTTCGATCCCCAGTAACCACATACCATACTGGGCGTGGAGACTCACCCCAGCAGTAATCAGTAGCACATACCACAGTGCCGGGCGTGCTGGCTCACGCCTGTAATCCCAGCACTCGGGAGGCAGAGGCAGGAGGATTGTTGGGATGTGAGTTTGAAGCTGAGCTCAGGGCCAGCCTGAACTACAAAGTGAGACCCTACCTAAAAAAAAAAAAAAGAACAACACACACAAAAAAATGAAGCTCCAAAATGTCTTCATTTATAGGCTAATTATATAAAAAGTAAGAAGAAATCTTTCATAACCAAGAGCAGATCAGTTCTCCAAGAAAACCTTGCTTATTATTTTACAGATGAAAAAAATCCAATTCTAGCCTTGCGTCAATATATCATTGGCTTATTTTTTAAAATTCATAATTAAAAGTTATTTAATCCTAACAGTTTTTGCACACTTGAAGTCCTTTTTTCACAGTTCTGTCTTACTCATTTTTCAAAACTATGGAACCATTAGTCCTTGTAGGGCCAGAAACACCCACCTGACCCCCTGCTCGGAGCTGATCCCGCACCCCAGCCGTCTGTCCAGCCCACACGCAGAGGCTTCTCAGCAGCTCCTCTGGCCTGGGAATGCTGCAGGTGTGCAAGGGACGCCACTCCACACAGAAGCACAGCCCCGTGGAGACGCTGGGTGTGGGGCCATCTGAGGCTCCGTCTGAAGTGCTGAGGGGTGCTGAGGGGCCGCTACAGTCTTGAGATGCCTGGATTCTGGAAGCTGTGGATGAGTACATGGGCACGCACACACGCACACACACACATGCACACATGAATGTACATGCAAGCATGCACACGCACACATGCATACACGCACATGCCCACCGTGTGTGGTCACGGGGGTCCCTGCCCATGGCCTCTGTGGCCTGAGACCTGTCCCTTCTGGAACCTGCCAGTCCACATCTGTGTTACTAGCACCCCAGGCTTCTGGTCATACAAAGGATTTAAGAAACTGTTTTCGGAGAGACGTACCATGGCACAAAGTTAATCGCAACCTCATGTTACTGTACTCTGTGTAACAGCAGAAGCTTACCTGATTACTAAAGCTAGGAGGAATATCTATTTTTATTAGATCACAGATGTCTTTGTTTATTAAATATGAAAGTCGTATGAACCCGAAAACAGTTTTCTTTTCTGAGAAGATAATTTCTGTAAGTGCTAAATTATCTTAGTCAATTAAATAAAGTTCTTTTAATATTATTCCAGCAATACAGTAAGGATGTGCACAATATCACAGCCAACCCTGTTTATCCTCAGGTTTCATCCCTATGAATTTAATCAACTTCAGATAAAAAGTATTTGGGAAAAAATTGCATTCTATACTAGACATGTAAAGATTTTTTTTCCTTTTAACTCACACCAAACCATACAGTATGACAACTATTCAGATGCCATTTACCTTGTATTAGGCATTATAATCACTTAGAGCTGTTTTATGGTTTTCTGAGATGGATCTCACTGTGTAGCTCATTCTTTCCTTGAACTTACTATATAGATCATAGGCTACAAACTTGTGATCCTCCTGCCTCAGCCTCCTGAGGCTGGCTTTACAGGTGTTAAACATTATGCCTAGTATTTTAGAGATGTTTTCTCTTAAAGCATAAAAGAGGTTATTAAAAAGTCATACGCAACTCCGTGCTGTTGTATGTAACAGACTGAGCGCTTAGGTCTATTCTCTCTTTGGTACAGTACGCTACAGACACTAATAACATACCTCTACCTCACACACATAAACATACACACAGTGGCAACTGAGATTCCCAACTTCTGGACTAAGATTTCTGTCATGTGTCAATTACAACATAGAACTCGTTAGGGGGATCCAATGATCTTGGTATTTAAAGTTCCCCAATGAGATGGCTAAAGCCTCCTTAATATTTACAGTTTTAGTATTCTTAGCATTTAAGATTTCTTGTCAGTTCATTTCTAGAAAGCTCTTCTCTCCACCTGCTCTGTGAGTCACTCGCCTGAAGCCTGTGCTATGAAGTTTTCATGTGTCACAGCCACAGTGTGCTAAGTGTCTCTCTAGAAATACTTCAGGGCCCAGGCATGCTGCACGCCTGTGATCCCAGCACTCAGGAGGCTGAGGCAGGAGGATTGCTGCAGATTTTTAAGCCCAGCCTGGAATGTATAATGAGGTCCCATATCAAAAATAAGAAAGAATGTTGGAGACTATCCGCATATGGTAAGGAGTCAGTGTTACTGAGCTGTGGATTGAATTTTACGTTAGTCTCCAAGGGAAACAGCTAGTTTATTCTCAAAGCTTTTACCCTAATGCAGAGTTGTACAGGGGATGAAGAGTTACTTTACTTCTTGACCATATTCTGGTTCAGAAGGTGATACTGAACAGATTCGGAGGGAGAAGTAGACTCTGTGCCCTTTTTATGAGCGTTGGTACACATTCTTCTGGAAGGCTATATTTTGAGTTTCTCTGTGTTTTGGAAGCCTCTGGGTAGCCATCTAAACACATGCCCTTGCCAGGCTGGTGGCACAGGCCCACCGTCCAGCACCCTGAAAGGCAGAAGGATTGTGGATTCCAGCAGGGACTGGACAATGGGGGGAGGCCCCATCTCACAATAAAAGTGGGCTGGAGATGCACATTAGAGTGGGGGTCCTGGGTTCAATCCCTGTTACTGGAAAAAAAAAAAAAAAAAAAAACAGAAAGCTCCCATTGTTCCTGATGTTCAGGATCTATTCCAACTTTTTTTTTTTTAACCTATTATGCCTGTGAATGAAAATTTTTACGTCAAATAAAACTGCTGCCTTGTGGTCAAGCACCTCCAGGTCACATGGGAAGCTGCCCCCTCTTTAACAAGGCACAAGCACCAGGTCCAGGGTCTGTGAGAATGAACTCAGCAAGTGTCGCAGGCAGAAGCGTCCCAGGTCCCCAGGCTGTGGCAAACTCCTCGCGTCCCTTTCTAGACGCTCACCCACCGAGCCCACAGCAGCCTGGCCCAGCTCCCGCAGACACCCTGGATCCAACTGGAAACCAAGACTCCAGAAACTCAGTGAGTTCTGATGCGCATGCCCAAACTCCCGGTTCCCGGAAGTGGTGGAACTTGGGCGGGTCACTGGCTGGGGGTCGGCAGTGCCCCAGTCTCGCCCCATTGGTGACTCTGGATTGTTAAAAACAGCAAAATAGCACAGTGAGGCATAATTGAATCTCAGCTTGAAAGACCTAAGCGACCCCATTTTTGAGAAACCAAACGCATTTTAGAATAAATTAATTAAATGTAAGCGTCTGTTCCGAAAAGGGCCTCATGACCAGGGTATAGACTCCAGTTCCAGAAACCCTAGGGCAAGGTGAACCAATGAGATAAGCTGTTGAAAGACCTAAATGACTCCATTTTAGAGAACTGGTCCCATTTTAAAATAAGATGGCTGGGTCATGAGCTCAGGGTCAGGAGCTTAATCTGGGAAGGGCCACATGACTGGGTCATGAACTCAAGGCCAAGAACTCAAGGCTATAAACTCAGAGCCAGGAAAGGCCACATGATCGAGTCATGAGCTCAGTTACCTTGACCACCCATCCCTGATGGGTAATTAGCAATATCACCCTAGCAAAAGCCAACCACTAAATACAAGGTCAAGATGTCCTGCACAAGGATAATTTAAACAACTGTCAGAGGTTTGACCTGATGGGTCTGGCCAATCAGGTTTAAACACCCAATGCTTGCCTGATATCAACCAATCATGTAAACTGTCAAGCTGAACATTCCCCCAATTTTACTGTAACCTCAATAAAAACCCTGCCAAATTAGAGCTCGGTGCTCTCAATTCTGATCTGCTGTGTCAGTGACGGTTGCTGCTTGAGCTTGTAATAAAGACCCTCACGTGCCTCACATTGGTCTTGGCTCCCTCATAGTCATTGGGGGACTCACAATCTGGGCACGACAACCTCAAGTTGAGGAATGCTGAAACTGAAGGGTTAGGGTTCTGGGACCTGCATGGGGGAGATTTACAATGAAATTTGGTACAAAATAAGGAAGTCATCTGATTGGCTACTGTTACCCAATTATGCTTTTTGGTTTATTTTGTGTCCCAGAATCACGGATTAGAGAGATTGGCTGAGATTAAGTCTGACTTTTATCTAAGGTAAACATTTACCACCTTTCTAGACCTCGTGGCCTACACCTGTGATCTCAGCACTGAGAAGGCTGAGGCAGGAAGATCACTAAGTTGAAGGCCATCCTGGGCTACAAATCCTGGTCTAAAAAACAAAACCATATGGTGAAAATTCCTCATCCTCCCATAGGTTTGCAGTTTGAGCAAGGTTAAGACTCCATTTAAGGCCTTGTTGGTTCCTTTTGCTTAAATATTTTTTCAGGTCCAGTGTCCATGGAATTTTGCTTCCACAGCTTATAATTTAGCCACTGAATGTACAGTTCTGTAGTTTGTGATATATTCGTGGAGCTTCTAACCACCCCCAAGGAGCTTCTAACCACCCCCCAAGGAACCTCATGCCATTTAGCTCTAACCCAGCCCTTGGAAACCTGTCTAATTTATGTCTCTATAGATTTGCCTATCCTGGGCTTTTTATATAGATAGAATTTATAAAATAAGTTTTCTGACTGAGTTCTTATATTTACAGTGCTTTTGAGGTTTACTTATGTGGTGGCATTGTCCTCTGATTTTTCTTTTTTCTGGCTGAATAGTATTCCACCTGTGGTTGTACTATACTTTGTTACACTTCACCAGTTTATATTTGAGGTGTTTCTACTTTTGGGCTACTATGAATAACACTAATTGAATATTTGTATAAAAGTTTTTACTTATTTTTCTCTTTGATACATACCTAATACTAACAGAATTGTTGAGTCAAGCCAGCCTGTTTTTTTTTTTAAAAAAAAACGCACTTATTTCTCAATATATCTAGAGCTCTATAATTGCTCAAGAATAGTGAGCAAATCCTCAGTAGCTCTTTGTTGTCTAAAGATTAAAGTTCAAATTTCTTAAAATAAAAATAACAGATGTCTTAAGATTTGGCTTCTGCCAAGTATGGTGGCATAGGCCTGTAATCCCCGCTGTGTAGGAGGCTGAAGGCAAGAAGCTACAAGTCTGAAACCAGCCTGGGAAAGCCAGAAAGACCCTCATAATACAACACAACACAACACAACACAATGCAATACAATATAACTAAATCTTTTCAAAAGCGCTGGGTGCAGTGCAGTTGTCGGGCACATGATCTGGCTTCAGGCCCTCTTTCTAACTTCTGCCTCCCGTACCTAAGACCCAAGAGACACAGAAGTCCCCAGCACAGGCACAGAAGTGGCAGCCAGAGGGGTGCTGCACCCTGTGCCTCCTCTTGCACTGAACTCACCTTCAGCGTGTGTAACCCACAGTCCTCATCTGTGACTCACATTCTCAGACTTAAGTACCCACAGACTCAAAGTATTTTTGTTCAAAAACTGCATCTGAAACAGACTTTTTTATTGGTCCCTAAACAATGCAATACAACAATCATTTGTATAATGATTATGTTCTATTAATTACCGTCTAATCCAGAGATGATTTAAACATGTGGCTGGGCCAGGGATTTAGCTCAGTGGTTCCAGCATCTGCCTGACAAGCGCAAGGCCCCAAGTTCGATCCCCTGGTAATTGTGGGCATGGAGACTCACACCCACCAGCAATCAGTACCATCCAGCACAATGCCAGATGTGGTGGCTCATGCCTGTAATCCCAGCACTCAGGAAGCAGAGGCAGGAAGATTCCTATGAGCTCGAGTCTTGCCTGGACTACACAGTGAGCTCAGGGAACTACAAAGCAAGACTCTGTCTCAAAAAAATAAAAAATAAATATGTAGCCAGTGGGCATAGTTTTTATGCAGACCCTTCAGTCCTGGCAAGTTGTGAATACTTGTGGAGGATGGTCTCTAAGGAGCGTCTTGGAGCGGAATCCTACGGCCAGCAAGGGATGAGCTTAGGCACACGGATATATTTTTCTGCCTTCAGTAGGGACGTCTTCCTGCCTTCTTCCAGAACAGGGTGGACCTGGGCACTGTTATACCATGTAAAGTAAACCAAATACAGGAATACAGGAAGAGCGATAGTACATAATCTCATTCACTATATGATGCAAAACTAGAGAGAGCCCAAATACCCAGGGAGGGAGAGGGGAGCCAGGCGGGAGGAGAGCAGTGGGGAATGTCGGCCAGTGGGTGCACCATAGGTAGCAATGGTGCACAGTGCTCCCATTGCAAGTCAGAAAGTGGACTGTATAGGCAGACGTCTCCTCTGCTGTCAAGACTGAGCACACCAGGAGAACAGCAGGCACCTGCTTGTGAAGACAGCTCCCTCAGACCCGGGATGCCCATCCAGAGCCTGCCTCACTATTGTGTGTCGGAAGAGGTACGTACGTACTTCCCCCTCTTTTCTTTGAACGCGGAGGGTTGAATCCAGGGCCTCTGAAGTGAGCTGCGTCCCAGCCCCCTCCACTTCTCATGCTGATCTCCTCTCTTGAGTCACTATGTGCCCACGCTGGCCCTGAATCTGGTCTCTCCAGCCTCAGGCATACACAGTGCTGGTTTACAGGTGTCCACTCAGCTGCTAGTGCTTTATAATTCAGTTTTCAGTCAATACACTTTCATTATTCCTGTTTTTTTTACTGCTAGGAAAAAATTAATGGCAACAACCAGGATTTCTGCTTGTAGGTGCTTTCTCTCCTCTTTGGTTAGAATGAAGAATCATAGCCCCTCTAATCTGCTGCATCCAAGATTTTCTAGACCATTCCTTTGGACAGCTCCCTCATGGATAACAGAACTCCATATACGTTTATTTTCATGCAGGTAAACTTAAGGCCCCTGTTTCTTTGCTTTTTGAATTATGCAAGGGCTTACTGCAGGAGTTTGTCTTGACTCTCAGAGAAGACTTTGGACTTGGCATCAAAAGCAGTACAGAAACCACTGACCATGGAGCTGCTGGGGTGGGTTAAACACAGTCTGCACTGGGAGTCGGACGCAAGACATTGGTGAGGGACAGGATGTTGTGGTCTGGATCTTAAGTGTGCCGTGAAGGCCCGGAGTTAAAGGTGGCCCCAGCTCCTGGGGTCACAGGAGTGAACTCTGGGAAGCAGGGCCTCATTGGAGGACATAGGTCCCTACGGTCACCCTGGAAGGGTGTTTTTGTGCCAGGTTCTCTCCTCCTTTGCTCCTGGTGTGTTCCTGTCCTGTGTTCTTGTCACCATGAGGTATCTGCCTCAACAGTCCCTAGTGATGGAGCCCCATGGACCAAAACCTCTGCCAGCATGTGGAGGGCAGAAAACAACAGGTCACTGCAGGCACAGATGACAAGGCTTGCCATATCGCTTGAAAACACTTGAAATGAGGGGGCCAGGGATTTAGCTCAGTGGTTCCGGTGCCTGTCTTGCAAGCTCAAGGACGTGAGTTCAATCCCCAGGTTACCATACACAATACTGGGTGTGGAGTCTCCTGCCCAGCAGCAATCAGTACCACATACCACAGTGCCGGGTGTGGTGGCTCATGCCTGTAATCCCAGCAGTTGGTAGACAGAGGTAGGAGGATTGCTGTGATGTGAGTTTGAGGCTGAGCTCAGGGCCAGCCTGAACTACAAAGCCAGACCCTGTCTAAAAAAAAAAAAAACACTTGAAGTGAAAAAAAAGAACAAGTTTCCAAAGTGCAGGTGGAGATTTAGTTTCTAACATCTGTAACAGCCAGAGGAAATGTGGGACCAGACTTACTTCTGCTGTATGGCAGTTAGCATTTCCTGTTTTTGCATCTGCCCTTCCGGTCATGGCTTCCCGCCGCTCTGTTTAGGGAATCTTATTGCAGACTCACCCTGGGGAGCACAGGTCAGTCTCTCTTGCTCTCGCTCCCCCTCCTCTGTGATTTAACTGTACCCACTTCCTACTCTTGCCCTGGAAAAGCCTCCCCTTGTGGTCATTTCTTTCAGAGCTTCTCAGGACTGTCACAGCGCCTGAGTCAGGAGCATCACAGCTACCTCTTGGACGACGGCCTTTGTACTAACCGTGAGACCTGGAATGCAGAAAGCATGAAGTCTTTCTGTGCTACAGAACCGCTCTGGGACAGGCAGAACAGGTGATGACAGTCTCCCCCCTTAATGCGTAACACTTCGCCCCATCTCATTCATCCCTTCTTGCTTCTATCCACTGTGCTTTTGTGTTGGACATGAGAGGAAGCGCTAAAGACACTGAAAACCTGACTCCAGTGCTGCAGCAGCAGAGTATCCCGGGTGGGATAATTTATAAAGAACAGTGATCATTTCTTACATTTCTGGAGATTGGGAAGTTTCAGGTCACAGGGCCATGTCTGGAGAAGAATTTCTTGATGCACAATTGCGTGGTGTTAGGCAAGAGGATGGGGGCCGAGCCAGGCCCTGTCCAAGGGAGAGCTCTTCCACGGCACCAGACGCATTTGCTATGTGAAGAAAAAGTTTTAAAAACACTGATGGGGTTTGGTGATGTTGGGCTGAGCCTGGAAGGGATTTGCCCGCAGGATAAATGTGGGGGAGCAGTTTCTAAGTGGAAAGCAACAGGGCTGGTTCTCCTGCTGTCCTTGCAATCAAAGATGTGGGGTAAGCAGCCCTTGGTGGGACGCAGAGAAGTCCAGCCCCTTCCCTTAGGGGCAGGTTGCGCTGTGGCCGCGAGCGTGGAGCCTCTATGGTCAGCATCTGCCTGACAACAAATGTCTGAGGTGACTGACGTAGAAAATCCCAGCCACCTGAGCACTGGGAATAGATTTTATACAGGACATATAATTTACAGAATTATTTCATACTATTCACCCAAAAAGTCAAACGCAGAGCAGTGCAAGAGATCTGTCCCGACACTGGAGACCCGAAGAACCCAGCCAAGGGCCTAGATCCCACAGCAGCATCCTTGGAACATCCAGCTGGAGGCCGGGAGCCCACAGCAAGGTCTCAGGAAAGTGATATATCAAGGACCCGCACCGGGAAGGCCAGAAGGCCAGTGGCGGAAGCTGGGAGGTCTGCACTGGCGGGCAGAAGAGCCCGCGCCACCAGACTGAGGAATCCGCGCTGAAGCCAGGAAGCCACACTCAAGGCAGAGGCCAGAGCTCCCGCTACTCGAATAGCAGCCATCCCGGTGACAGCGAGGACCTGCACTCTCTGCCCCGGAGAACAGAACAGCCCAGTTCACACCAGGAGAACCAGCCACAGGAGCTCCTCCAGGAAAGTAAGCAGCAGCAATCTTCCCCTCCAGTTGTTCTCCTTCTCTGCCACTGACGCCAGTCCTCAGGTGGGTCCAAAAGAGTTGACCCACTGGTTGACCCACCACAGCCCCTCTCCCCACTCAGGTGCAAGTGTTCAAAAATTCTATTTTATTCTGATTTCTGCTTTGATCTATATGTTACTTGTTAGTATGTGGTTTAATTTGCAAATATTGAGTATTTTCACAATACATTTTGGTTATTTTCTTTCAGTTTAATCCATTTTAGAAAGAGAACACAAGACATAAAACTTCTTTGTGCCAAAATTCATCAACCTTCGCTTAATGAACTAGCATACAGGTTTTCATGAAGAACATTCCGTGCAACATGTACAATACTTTCTCCGGAAAGGGCAGCCACCCTCAAGAGATCAATGCCGCCCTTCTTGGGGCCGAGCACTAACCACGGACTTTCAGGAGACACATGCTGCAGAATAAAACAAAACAGCAAATTGCCATCACCTGATGTGACTGTGGCATCTTAACACAGTGGTGCAACATGCTGCCTGTGCATTGGTGGTGACCTGGCACAGCAGTGCCAGCCCACTGCCCGCCTGACGAAGCACAGTATGTACAGTTAAGGACAGTACAGAATTCCTGGTGGTGACAGTGAACCTCACATCGCTGGCTTTTCTTGCTTTTTACAGTGCACTGCTTCTACCTCTAACGGACATGCACTGGAATTGTGCAGGCCTGTCGGCCCCTCGCCTAGGACATCCTGTGCTCTCTGGGCCTCTTGATCGCACTGTTTTTTCTTGTGTCTGATTAATCTCGTGCTTTGCTCACTGTGGTTCTGAGAGCAACAGTCTACTGCACATACATTCTTCACACCTGTAAAGAATGGTGTGCTGGCGGATGTGCCACCACGCCTACATCCTGCTGTTCACTAGCCACTGAACGCGCAGGGATGTGCCTCTCCCAGCGGGTCTCCAAGGCTAGGTAGGTGCTGCCGGCACTGTCAATTAATCATGCGATAAGTGAGAACAGCCAGGGTCAGGAGTGGAACAGCTTCACGGAGTGGTCATCTTATGGTGTCTGGATCTGTCGCAGGAAGCCCCACAGGCAGCACAACCTACAGACAGTGGGGTCTTCCTGTAAAATGTCACTTGTGTTCGTGATTTCGGCACAGCACAACCCTCACATCTCCTTTTATTCTCATTGCTCAGGGCATCACAGACAGCATTCAGGTGCTTGTGGCATGGAGCACACCCCCAATCCTCCTCCCACATACTCCAAGTCGTAGATTATTCATAATGAATACAATGTGAATGCCACATAAATAATTGTTCTGCTGTGCTGTTTAGGGAATCATGTGAAGAAGTCTGCACATATACATTACAGGTGCAACTTCCTTCCAAATATTTTAGATCCACACAGTTGGTTGATGCAGAACCTGTGCCTGCTGGATTAAAAGCATCTGGGAATTTTTCTAGATATCTCTGGCTACTGAATCTAGTGTCTTATCATTGTGACCAGAAGCGACACTAGATATGATTGAATCTTCTGGCCTTGTTTTGTGACCTAACATGTTCTATCTTAACAACTGCTCTATACATGCCAGACAATAGTCTATATTCTACTCTTGTTGGGTAGCTATTTCTCTTTATATAATAATTAATAGGTGCATTTGGTCTAAAGTACAATTCAAGTCATGAATTCTCATGTTTTCTTCTCTCCAGCTTTGAAAGAAATGTGAAGTCCTCTACTCAGTGTTTGGCTCTCCGTTTCTTCCCATCCTCATTAATATATGCTTTCTGTATTCAGGAATTCTAATGTTGGGTGCATAATATAATTGTTATGTCATCTTGCTGAATTTAGCCTTTTATTATTAACTAGTGATGACCTTTGTCTCATAAGTTTTTGATCGAAATCCATTTTATCTGATTTAATGAAACCACTCCTGCTCTCTTCTGTTTACTTGTAATGTCCAATGTCATCTTTATCCATCTTTTTCCTTGTCAGTTTACAAGTGTCCTGAGGCCAAATGATTTCTTTGTGGACAGCAGATAGCGGGGTCTTATCTTCTGTACTGCATTTCTTAAAAATCTCCCCCAAGTGCTCGTGTGTTGAAAGCAAGTCTCCTGCGCAGCAGTGTTCACAGCTGGGCCCTGGGGAAGGTAACTGGGATCACTCAGGCTCTAACTTCTGGGGTGAATTAAGCTGCCGGGGATCTGATTGGACAGCACTGAGACTGGGGGGCTGGGGCCTGGGTGCAGGAAGGTCAGCGGAGGGCTGCGCAGAGGGACACCTCTCACTTCTGGCTGCTTTCTCCTCCCTGTCTCCTTTGCATTCCAGCTGTCCTGAGTGAGCAGCCTTCTCTGCCACATGCTGTCCGCCACATGCTGGGGCCCCTGGAAATGGAGCCAGCCAACTGCGCACTAGAGCCCTTGCAGCTACACAACAAAATAAATCTCACTTCCTTCAAGGTGATGGATGATTTTCTCAGGTATTTTGTCACAGAAGCAGAAAGCTGAGTAATGGAGAGGCTAAAAGTTCTAGAGGAGGCAGCCTGAGTCTGGCCTCAGGTGACCCACTTGGTGGTGTCACAACACAGTGAAGCAGAAAGGGATGCATCTGCCCACAGACAGGACGCGGACGGACGCGGGCGGCCTCACTGTGTAACAGCCCACTGTGTACTGTTTACTCCCCGAGCCTGGT
>PVIR01006663.1:0-58430 GCA_004026965.1 Petromus typicus | reverse complement strand
GGGAGGAGGAGGGGGAGGAGGAGGGGGAGGAGGGGAAGCGGAGGAGGAGCGGGAGGAAGGAAAAGAGGAGAGAAGACATGAGGCCGGTGCCTTGCCCCTGACTTCCGCCTGGTCCTCTGCGGTAGCCCCTCTGCTGGCTCCTCCTCTGCCAGTGGGCGTCGCCGCTGCCGAGGCCCGAAAGGCTGCTGTGCGGGCTCAAGTCTCAACACAGGTCACAAGCTGTGAGGTGCTCACTAAGCAGCCAACAGTGCCTTAGGGTTTTCACTTTAACAAGAGTAAGAACTGTCTGCCTCTGACAACAGCTCAACAGTGGGATACCCGCAGCTTTTCCAGAGGAAATATCAAGAGTGAACCTGGGGGAAGGCAGAGGCCACAGCGCGGCCACAGGCCAGGGCGCCTGCGAGCACGGCACGCAGGGCCGCCTCGGCAGCGCTGGGCGGATGTAGAAATAACTCAGGTGGAGGGTTTAACTGCTCGTCAGCCACACACTGGAGTGCAGGAAGCACTTTGGTGGGACGGCTGCACGGGTTAGCTGAGTCCACAGAGCACACGCTGCGCAGGGCTCCTGAGTTGCCGCCTGCGGCCCAACTCTCCGAGGGGCCCCACGTTTCTCTCCACATCCTCTACCAGGAAAAGGCCTTTGAAATGACCACATGGCTGCGTCAGGACCCACTGCATGGCAGTGAAAAACGGTTTAAACAAATACAGGGCAAATGTTTACTTTTACTTTTAGATTAATTTTAAACACTCATCTTAATTCCATGAACCCAGTAATCTTGCCAGGGCACCCCAGAATGTTATTAATAAATCTTTTCTAGAAATGCAGCAGTATCTTCATTCATGAGCTCAGATCTCTCCACAATTCCGGTCACAAACTGAACTGGATGAAGCTGAATCAAATTTCCCCGTAAGGTCAGCGCTGAGCCTCACTGGTGAACAGGATTCGACCGGCGTCCACCTCGGCTGGGAGCCAGAATCACGTTTGTGAAGCGAGTGCCAGGACTTCCATCCAGCTTGGGCCTGGCGCCCATAGCTCCCCCGGCTCCCGACTCAGAGGTCTTTCCACTGACGAAGCCGCGGAGATGGAAAGTGGAGTCTGGCGGGCCGAGCCCCAGGTGATGTCTACTTCTGTTACTTCTCACTTCGCATGGCTTCAGTCTTCTAATGTTAACTGCAAAACAGGCTGAAGCCTCATGTTTGAATATTCCATGAATTCACATCACGAATGGGGCTGGAAGCGCCGCATAAATCAAATGCTGCACCCTTCCCCAGAGCCTGCTCCGGCCGGGAGCTGAGAACACCCTCAGAGAGCTCTGTGACCTTCACAAAACCCAAGGAACAGCGTACTCGGGAAACTCATCCCGCTCCCTCTACATGCCAGACCAGGGTCGTGCTTCGCCTGCAGCTGTAAGAGCGGAGGAAGCTGGCAGGGTCTTTCTAGAAGTCCCGCAGTCCACCCTCACACGTGCCACACACAGCTGACGTGTTAGCATCTTAAGATTGCTGTACGTATTTATAGATAGATGGCCTGGGTGACTTAGTCTTTTCATTCATTGTTTTTTAATTTTAGCTCAGCTTTATTCCCATGAGAAGATGAGGTAAGAAGTGAAACTCAAGTTACTGCCTGTAGCTGGGTGCCCATCATTAGGGCCGAGGGCCGGTTCCACACTGACCCAGAAGTTGTGACCCAGTCGCTTCCACACTTGTAAGGCAGCAGCGATGAAGACATTGCAAAATGGTTCTACACCCCTCTGGAATTGTCTTTTCAGTACTAAGGATGGAACCCAGAGCTTTGCACTGAGCTACATCCCTAGTCCTTTATTTTATATAGTTTTTTAAAATTTTGAACAAGGTCTTACTAGGTTACCAGTTGCCCAGACTGGGCTCAAACGTGCGATGCTCCCGCTCTGCTCACGAGGGTGCTGGGACTACAGGTGCACACCACCACACCCGCAGGAGATCTTGCCCTCGGGAGGCTTTCAAAAGTAGGTCAAATCATTATTGAGATTCATCTGTTCAGCTCACTGATCAAAGACACTTAATTAGCGCTTAGAAACAGATGGACAATTAAGGTTGTTAGCGTCCCTTCTGTGCTCTTCCCTCACACTCTACTTTATTTTTATACACACTAATAGGAATGTATAGGAATCCTCCAGTTTCGAAGTGGGTTGGTATGTCCATACTAGTTTCCAGTTCATTGTTGGAACAGGACCATAGTCGTGTCAATAAACACACGTGGGGCTAGAGAACGATTTCTTAAACATATCTCAGGTCACAAAAGCCATGGCTGAAGATACGGATATATTTTTATTGTATCTAATTCATAAATCTCAAAACCCACCATATACAAAGTTAAAAGGAAGTAATAGGTTAAAAGAAAAATTTCACAATATAATCAATTATTTTCACTAAAAGTACACATATTCAGGCTGGGAATGTAGTTCAGTAGTGCTATGCCTGCCCAGTACCAAAAAATAAATAAACAAACATTAATAAAACTATACAAACTAAACAACAGATATAACCAAATATGCATATAGACACAAAATGAAACTCACAGAACATCCCAATTGATGAAGAAAAATGTGAAATGTTACGGCTTTTGTTCCTTGAGACTCCTTCCAGGTAATTGGTCTCCTAGATAAAGAATAGGATGAGACGCACAGAGAGGGTAGCCAGAGTTCCGGTTCAGTGAAGGAGGAGCAGAAACGTGCTCTGCAGAGTAAGCGTGGCTGCGACAAGGCTCACACAGGCCGAAAGCACCGCACCCGGCCCTTCTGCACATAGAACTCTTAGGCTGCCTTTTCCCAAGCAAGCACAGCGTTTTGCCAATTGTCCTATCAGGAACCCACTGGCTTGACGTCCTACCAAAGGCCAGCTCTGTTTCACACCAGACAGAAGTGTAGAACTGAGAACGCACTTCCCTGCCCGGTCCCTGCACAAGCTCAGGGCTATGGCACCATTCTGGATTCTGTTTCCCCACGTGTGCGCCGGGTCTTCGTGACCAACAGGCATTTCGCAGTTGTTTAACCAGTTTGCCTGAGCAAACTAATCTCAGAACTACACCCAGTGTCGCCAGTTAATAGGGAAATAGTTTGACCATCTGTTTGACTAAAGTGAAGGATACCACTAGCAAGTCTGGCAAAGATAGGGTAAATAAGTATCTAAAAACTATGGTTTGTGAGCTTAGTTCATTCCAGAAACACGTGTAATTCAAGACACTTACATATCACAGTGAATTTCCACAGAAGAAACAGAAACTCAGATGATTTGTTTAAAAATGATTGCAATACTATAATGTCCTACAAAGTAATACAGAAAACACAAAACATAAAGGAAAATCAGTCGGCACGCACGGATTTCTGCGTCACTTTGGGGTCACTGTGGCTGTTGTCTGCTGGCTCAGTTGAGTCGCTTCCTCCTGGTGCAGCTCCAGCAAGGAGCCTGCCCAGTGACTCCTGCTCTGGGCTCCTTTGCAGGACTTGGGGAAATGTGACTTCACATTGCTGTTAAACAGACTGTCAGCTCACTGTGCTGTGGTTTTATTCGGGTGATGCTTTCTACAAGATCTTGCCCTGTTTCCCGCATTTTACACATGCCCTAATCCCATTCGAAGTGAGGGTTTCCCCCGCCTTTTCCCCTCTTCTCTGAGGAGATTTCTATCACCTCTCGCTGTTGGGGGATGATCACCCACAATGTTGGGGTGTGTGTGTGGGGGGGGATTTGTTCAGTTGTGATCATGAGACATTCAGTGTCATATACTAGTTGGATTTTGAAACATCGCTCCTTTATCAGGTAAAAATGCCTCAGAAATGTTTGCTTGTCTTACAGGACATGGCAGAACAAGGTACTTGCAACCCAAGGTTTTACTGTATTTCAGTAATACACATATGAACACAGTCCAGCCTTTCCATGTGTATGTGTATGTGAAAACAGCATGTCACACATGTTAATTAATACAGTAAACACAAAAAAATTACTTAGTAGACACCAACACCAGAGTATGATCAGAGGAACATCGCCTCCTGGGTCTGGGAAGAAGTCACTTCTCTCTTGAGTGGGGAGATGAGCCTGGGATGCCTGGGGTCTCAGGAAAGCATCATCCTTATCATCAGAGGGCTTGAGAGCAGCAGCAAATGGCACTCTAGCAACTCTGCCATCGCCAGCACCTGATGTGCACAGCTGAGAAATGTTTCTATATAGCCCAATACAAGTGCCAATTAAAAATGGTAAATGGGGCAGGGGATTTAGCCCAGTGGTTCTGGCGCCTGTCTTGCAAGCACAAGGGCCCGGTTCCATCCCCGGTAACCACATCCAACAATGCCGGGTGGGTGACTCATTCCCAGCAGCAATCGGTACCGCATACCACAGTGCCGGGTGCAGTGGCTCACGCCTGCAATCCCAGCACTCGGGAGGCAGAGATAGGAAGATTGCTGTGAGATGGGGGCTGAGCTCAGGGACAGCCTGAACTACAAAGCGAGACCCTATCTCAAAAAAAAACATGGAGAGATAGATAGATAAATGGCTGGGCCTCAGGGTACTCACTTGTAATCCAAACACTCTAGGCTAAGGCAGTAGGATGGCAACTGTCAGGATTCCATCCTGAGCAATTCAATGGTTTAGCGAAAACCTATTTTAAAATTTTAATAAAAATAAATTTTAAAAGATACAAGACATAGCTCAGGCTCAACGTCCTGGGCTCACTGCCCAGTAGAGACAGAGAGTCATTTCAAAGAGAGCTTAGAAGACAGTTAAACCAGGAAGTCTTAAGATTATAATAAAAATCCACAGTTCTTGGGATGAAAAAGGATTGAGATGTGGTGTGTACATGTACCAGCTCTCCACAAGAAATACAAACACTTCTCCTTGACAGGATGTGGACAGACAGCAGCCTGTAACCAGGGAAGCTCTCACACTTCCTTACCCAGCCCTGGGTTTTGAGTCCACCAACCTCCCTCGGGACTTGCCAGGAGTGAGGAGTCTGGTTCTTGAGGGGATGCTAAATTCTGAGACGCTCTGGACCCGTGCCCCCTGGTCGTGGATGCCCGCGAGTGGGCTGCCCTGGTCACGGCTGCAGTCCGCATCCTGTCCGGGAGGCAGCGCCCCACAGCAGTGCTCCAGATGGCCTCTTTTCTCTTTCTATTCTGTATCAGTCCGTGTTGGAATTACATGATTATTACATTTCTATTAACCACTGCTTAGTGATGGCCTTACTTCTTCACAGCAGGCTGGAGCTGGAGAAGAAGCCCAGGGCAGCACCACCGTGCTGGCGAGGGTTTAACCCGGAGCCTGTGGGGAAGGGGTTAACACTGAGGCGCAGAACCACCACAGAGCAACGTCAGCCAGGGTACCACTGTGAAAATGGGGTGAGAGCCACAGAGACCCTCCAGAGACAGCGGCTAGACATACAGCCAAGAAGTTCAGTCTCCAGCCAGGTAGGACGCAACCCAGAAAATAATTAATAACTACTTTCTAATAATCCGTGGATCACTAAAGCTGAACTGAGAAAATTTTATACCCTGGATAACCCAGTAACCGACAATAAAATTGAACCAATTAAAAAATAAACTATCAAACTAAAAAAATCCCTGCATGGTGACTCACATCCACCAGCAATCAGTACCACATACCACAGTGCTGGCCATTACAGGTCATCCCAGCACTCGGGAGGCAGAGGCAGGAGGATTGCTGTGAGTTTGAGGCTGAGCTCAGGGCCAGCCTGAACCACAAAGCAAGACCCTGTCTCAAAAAAAAAAAAAAAAAGAAAGACAGACAGACAGAAGACAGACCGACAGACAGACAAGACACGACACCAGGAAACCCCATCCCTCTCCCTCAGCACTGACCAATGACTGGGAACCGTGAGCCTTTCACATTCTCAGTGGAAAATGATGGTCTACCATTTTAACTCCCACAAAACACTGTCAGAGTAGACATGCCAAACTCAAAATATGAACCTCTCCTCCTTTCGATGGGGAATGGGTGGACACAGTGAGCTGCAGGCGGCACAGGGATGGGCAGTCCTTCCACACGTCAGGACGGAGGTGGTCCTCTGCCTGATCGCTCCGCCCCGCCGGCCAGCATGAGGTGAGGCAAGTTCCCCTTGCCCCTGCCGGTCAGACAACAGGTTTCAGTGTCTCTCTGCACCGACCGGTGGATGTACTGACGCACAGACAGACGCTTCATCTCGGCCACCACACTGCCCCACAGGAGCAGACTCATCTCTGTGGAAAGGGACCTGATGAGGAATTTAAAGCCCTGGACGATAAAGTGTCTGACGAAAAGATTGCCTGCCAAAGAATGACTTCAGATAACAGATTGGGAACGCAGCCCGAGGACGAGTCTCAGGCCCCCGAGATGCTGCTCTGTTACATATTTACACGGAATTACAAGCAGCGATTTTACCCCACAGGTGTAATTAAAGGCTTCTGAAACATGGTTATCACCACCAAATGGCAGTGCTCAGTCCGTGGTGTGATGTACAGCCCGTCTAACCTCAGAGGTTAAAGAGGGGAGAAGAACCTCTCTTCTAACCAAAGGCTCATATTTGTAATACTGTCTTGACAGTGGTAACTTACGAACTCACACGGCCACGCCTAACCACACACTCTGCACACACCACACACACCTTCAACCAAGCAAGTGTAGGGGACTAAACTCTATTTGGGTTAAGCCAGTTGTCTGAGAGTGAACACACCACACACGGTTTACACCACGCTGGCACCATGAACCCTGGAGGGACGTGGTGCGGGGGTGTGTGCTGGGGGACACTCACCTGGGGACTGGCCTGGGAGTGCGGAGTGGGCCGTGGAGAGGGCCTGGGGAGCGGCTGGGGCGCGCAGCGGGGCGTGCCGTCTTCACGCGAATTCACAAGGAGAGCAGCTCAGAGCAGGCGGCCAGAGACTGCGCAGTCGAGGACTCTGTCATTGTTATTGTTTAGGACAACATGGAAGCAGCAGAAGCCGGGGGAGGGGGAGGCATGAACAATGAGGAGAGGACCAGGCCCCAGGCTCGGGCATGGGGACGTTTACGCGAAGAAAGATGAGGAGACCGGGTCTGAAAGCTGGCGTGGAGACTGGAACTGGAGATGAGGCAGTGCGGCATCGGAAGACGGGAAAACTGGAATGCAGTTAGACAGAGCTGGCGGGAAGGGAGTGTCCACGCAGAGGGCTTTGCCCGGAAGTGACCTTCCAGGCACAAGAAGCGATGACATCTTAGGACACCCAGGTGCAGGACCTCGGAGATAGACCCCGTGTGCAGACTTGTCATGGGCTCCAGCAGGAACGTTGGACCAACGCAGATGGAAAGCAGTGGGGCACCATGCCATCCCCTCTGGAACACGGCGGAACGTGTGTTTGGCAAGTTTCCTGATTAAAACGGAAGGTTTAGGTCCCCGATTGTCATCCAGGCCAGCTATGCCCAGAGCTGCCGTCTGAGTCTGAAGAGGCAGAAGACGGCAGTGGACCGTCCCGGAAGGTCAGCCGAGCGGGGATGCAGCAGTGTGGCCCGCACGTCCCCCGGAGAGCAGCAGGCTCGGACAGGCAGCAGCACAGCTCCTCCCAGGAAGCTGTCTTTTCTCCGGGAAGGCAGCAGGTGGGCACCGTGGCCCTTCTCATCCTTCCTGGCCCACTTCCATCGAGGGGCAGTGTCGGGAACCCACACGGGTGAGACGGCAGCCAATGAAACGGCATGGACGTCCCCGGCAGCTGGCAGCCCGCCGCGCTGGGGACTAGCACACCACACCCCCCGCTGCCCACACGGCCGGCAGAGTGTGTCCACTGCACACGGCCCACTCCACACCACCAGCTCCATCCCCAGGCAGGACGGCCGTGAAACTTCTGGTCCAGAACCCTGCACTCCTGGGCCCACAGAGGCTAATTCCTTCTCAAATCACCACGACTCCTGGGGTGGGGACGGGAGATAGCAAAGTGGGCACCTCCTTCCCCAACCCTCCCAACCCTCCATCCTCCCGTCCTCCACACTGGACATCCAACCAGTGCAGACAAGGAAAAACCTAGGATCTTTTCAGTACTTCCTGTTGTTTTCTTTGGGCTTGTTTGGTTGGTTTTTTGTTTGTATTTTTTGTGTATGTGCTGTTTTCTCTTTTGGTTTTTTGAGACAGCTCTCACTTTGTGGTCCAGGCTGCCCTTGAACTCACAGCAGTCCTGCCTCAGTCTCCTCAGTGCGGGGCTACAGGGGTGCACCACACCTAGCTTTGTATCCTGGGATGTTGCAGTGCTGAGGATGGAACCCAGAGCCTCCCACGTGCCCAGTGAGCTTACCACGGAGAGGCACTCAGCCCTGCATGTATTACACTTTATATTTCACACAAAATATAAGGATAAAAATGCACACTACCTGTTTATATTCATCACAGAGCCTGACAGTTACTTGGTGAACTCATAAGAAAGCCACTCATTGCTGACAAACTAAAGCAAGTCAAACAAGGCTGAGGGAGCACAAGAAGTGTTCGGGCCATGCCAGTCAGGAGGAAGCACGGTGTGGCTACAGACAGACAGACAGACAGACAGATGGACAGACGGACAGGTGGTGGTCACAGCAGGAAGAGGGTATTCCCGTGACAGGGTCCGTGTGACACACGGGGAGAGTGAGCAGCGGCTGGGGTAGGGCGCCCCTCATGGAGACAGAGAAACAGGAACACAGCAAGCCAGGGGCTTCAGGACAGGTGGCCGCCAGGAGGGGGCAGAGGGCCCGCCAGCAGCCTCGCCTGAGCCCTGCCCCTGCCACTGTCACTCCTAGTGCCCTCTCCACGGCTCTCATCTGTGCTCCTCTTCTCTGGCCCTGTTGTCCTCTAACTTTTAAGCCTTTTGTCCCAATCTAAATTCTATTTTCATTTTACTCCACCTGCATAAGGGCAAAGAAAGCAAAAAGCGAGAGACAGACATAGAAAAAAGTGCAAACTACACAATTGTGCCAAGCCTTGTTGGGAGCCGCCCTGTTTGGGAATTGTAAGGTCAAAATTGACCAGGCCTTCCTGCCTGCAAAGGACTTGGGACTTGACTCTTGTCTTCATCTCTGGTAGCAGCAGGGACTCAGTGGTCCCACATGCTGTGATGCTTCAGGGCAGAACTGCACCGGATCTCCCCCTTCTCAAGGTCTATTGCTGACATCTGCCTTGCCCAACCCCCCACAGGAATCCTCATCTACATAACTTCTCTAGGACTATGGTTGGTGTGGCCCTGCCTTTCTGGGTATTTTGGAATGTAGATAATAAAAGGCGTGGTAGGCTGGGGTCCGGAGTCCTTGCCGCCCAGAGTAGCATGGATCAGACCCAAGCTCAGTTTTCTCTAAGTCTCATTTCTTCCTAATTATTAATTACTTCACCGTGTGCCGTGACCTCACAGGAGACTAGAACTTAAAGTTCTAGTTACGTTCCCTTCCCCTGTTTACCACAAAGCCTGATATTCAAAACTTTTTAAAAACTAAAAATTAGGGCCAGGGATTTAGCGCCGTGGTTCTGTGCCTGCCTTGCAAGCACAAGGTCCCTGGTTTGATCCCCAGTAACCACATACCACAATGCTGGGCGTGGTGACTCACGCCTGTAATCCCAGCACTTGGGAGGCAGAGGCAGGAGTATTGCTGAGTTCAGGACCAGTCTGAACTATAAAGCGAGACCCTGTCTCAAAAAATTTTTTTAAAAACCTTAAAAATTAAACGTGGGACTCCAGGTAAATAAGATCAGAAATGAAAAAGACGACTTTACAAATAATAACACAGAAATACAAAGGAACAATCATATTCCAACACACTGGACAGCCTAGGAAAAAACGGGTAATTGAATTTGTTTTAAAAAATAGAAAACTGAGATAATAAAATGTCTGCCATCAAAGAAAAGACCAGGACCCAAAGCTGCACTGCAGAACTACAGCAGCCGAGAGAGAAGAGCTGCTGCCGACCCCCCGCCCTCCCACAAGCCTGAGCGGGGCTCTTCAAGAGTCCCTGCATGAGGCCAGCATCACCTGACACTGAAGCCAGAAAAGGACCTCTAAGAACAAAAGCTGCAGCCAATTCTCTGGGAGTGTGGATGTGAAATCCACAAGGGAATGCTCCCACCTGAGCCCGGCAGCACACCGAGTCTGTCGCCACATCAGGCGGGGCTCATCCTGGGACACAAGGACGGCTCCACACAGGCAGACCAGATGTGCAGCACACACGAGCTGCAGGCAAGACAGCACGGTCATCTCCACACGTGCGCAGGAAGCATCGGACTAAACTCACCACTCGTACATGTTGGGTTTTTTCATCTTCCTCCCCAGAGTTGGCATGAGGGGACACAGCCGAGGGCTAACAGTGGGCTCCGGGGAGGAGAGGGTGTTCGTTCCCATTCAGACCAAGGCCGAGGAGATGCGCGGGTGGACACTTCCTTTCTGTGGGACTCCGGTTCCTGCCAGACCATTGAGGCGAGAGCACGGAAGGCCCTAGGGGAAGGTTGGCATCATCTCCACTTGCTGGCGGCATCCGTGAGAAAGCCCAAAGTCCCCATCAGAGCGCTGTTGTGGATATCAGTGACCCCTGTGAAGTTGCAATGTACAGTCAGAACCCCAGAGTGAGGACCATTTCCACGCCATTTCCACATTTAGAGAAGGAGCTCTCTAATCAGGAAGTTAAGAAATTCATATCAAATGTAAGAGCAACAGAAAGCAACATACTTACGATCAAATTTATACTGAGAAAAAGGTAAAAAGAACTGTGTATTAAAATTCCCACCACTCTGCTGGGAGAAATCACTGGTGACACAGGTGGAAAGATCCTGGGTTCACGGATGAAAGAGTTAATGTGAAATTCTTTATACTGACAGAGCAATCTACAGATTCAGTGCAATCCATATCAAAATCCCAAAGTCATTTTTCTTTGTCTTTTTTTTTTTTTTTTAGTTTTTTTTTTTTTTTTTTTTGAGACAGGGTCTTGCTTTGTAGTTCAGGCTGGCCCTGAGCTCAGCCTCAAACTCACATCACAGCGATTCTCCTGCCTCTGCCTCCCTAGTGCTGGGATTACAGGTGTGAGCCACCACGCCCGGCACTGTGGTATGTGGTACTGGTTGCTGCTGGGCATGAGTCTCCACGCCCTGTATTGTATGTGGTTACCGGGATCGAACCCGGGTCCTTGCGCTTGCAGGACAGGCGCCGGAACCACTGAGCTAACTCCCTGGCCCCCAAAGTCATTTTTCACAGAAACAGAAAAGGTGTACCTTAAAAGGACACAAGTAATAAAAAAAAAAAAATTAACAAATCTGAAAGCACTCTACACTGTGGTTTCAAAATATAAAGGAGCTGTAATCAACACAGCCCAGTACCCACTTCAAAAGGCACATTAACCACAGAACAAGCCCAGGAACTGACCAGTGCATTTATGGTCAACTGACTTTTGGCAAAGGCACCAAAAACACTCAGCAGGGAAGGACGGGCTCTCCGGTGAACAGTGCTGGGGAAGTGGGCACCACATGCCAGGGCGCAGCGGGCCCCGTGCTCCCCGTCAGACATGGCAACCCACGCAAAGCCGCTTGTGCCGCTACACCTAAGACCTGCAACTGTAGCAATAACAAAAAAATGGGAGGATGCTAGTCTTGGGGGGTATGGCCCCCAAAACAAGGCCACAGGGAACTCGGGGACTCGGACCGTGTTGGGGAGAGTGTCAGTCAGTGCAGCCAGAACAGAAAGAGCAGGACGCGACGTGTCACCCCTGGGACCCTGCACACGGCCCACACCAGGTGCACATGGCCAGCACAGGCACCTCCCCACTGCCCCACTGGACACCCTGGATGCCATCCAGAGCCTCTTCCACGTGGGCCCCAGGACAGTCCCAACCCCCATAAGCACTCAGCCTTCACCTAAGAGGTCAGTGAAGAGCCTAGCTGTAAGCAAAGGACTGGACTAGAGTCAGACTCAAAGCAGCAGTCCACAGGCCACTGCCACGCCCGCACCAGAGGGCTCACCCAAACACAGACTCCGCGTTTCAGGTGTGAGCCACGCTGCCCCCTATGCAGCACGGCGCTACCCTCTGGGGGTGCAGGACAGGGACCCCACTGGTGCACAAGCACGCACATGTATGTACACACACACACACACACAGTGCTTCATCCACCAGCCAGACCCATCCTGCACCACAGACATGCGATTCCTCACACGGCTCTTTCTGCCATGGTTGTTATTTGCCTCTGGCTTCACCACACACGCTCCTGTCCCTCTGGAAAGCCCACACACCCACGCATGTGTCTCAGTCCACAGCCACAGAGTTTAAGAGGTGTCCCTTCTAAATCATTTTGTACAGTAAGAATTCATAGTCTGGACTTCTGCTGACTCGTGCACGCCTGTTTGCCATCCCTGCCTTGGAACTGAGCCAGCCTATCAGGGACCGAAACCACTGTGGACTGTAACAAAATAAACCCCTTCGTCACTAACTTCAGCGTCAGATATTTTTGTCTCAGCAACAATAGAAAAGTAGCTAACACAGAAATGTGGTTCCAGAGAAGTGGGGTTGTTGCTGTGACATCGCCCAGCCTTGGGGCTCAAGCCTTAGGAACTGGCTGTGGGCAGAGGAAGAGTAGCGAAGATGCAGAGATTCCAGCTACAGAAACAGAGCTGGAACACCTTAGACTATTCTGCAGGGGAAGTTATGGTCTGAGCTCAGAAGACCAGAAAGCCTTGGTAACGCCCAGGCGCGAGAAATTTCTGCCGGGAAGGACTGGACTGGCTGCTGGACTTGAGATGACGTGTGTCAGGGAGTGGCGTGAAGTTTGTCTGCATTTTGTTCATGTCCAAAGCCTTTGTCTGAGACTGAGATCAGATGCGGCGGGTTAGTCAATCCTGCTGAAGAAATTTCAAAGCAGTCAAATATTGAGAAAGTGGCACGACTACTTCTTGGGGCCTTTTGCCAGGTCTATATTGAGAATCAAGAGCAAAGAGCCCAGCAGAATGATTTTAAATGGTTTGAGTTTGGGCACAAAAGAAGCTCTAGTAAAACTGAAGACTGCACAGATAGAGCGGAGGAGATCTTAACTGCTGAGAAAGAACAGGAGAAGAGAAAAGGTGCCTCGAGGGCATCGGAGGGACCAGCAGGACTCCACCCTGCAGTCTCAGGGTTGTAAAGGTGAAAGACTTTCCGCGGACATGAACAAAGTGCAGACAAACTTCACGCCACTCCCTGACACACGTCATCTGACGTCCAGCCGCCAGTCCAGTCCTTCCCGGCAGAAACTTCTCACGCCTGGGCGTTACCAAGGCTTTCTGGCCTTCTGAGCTCAGACCGTAACTTCCCAGAGCATTGTGTTCCCAATGGTGGCGGCCTAGGGAAGTAGTGCCTGGGGATTTGGTTCATAGCCCCTGGACCCTATAGCGAACAGAACAGGAAGCCTGGTTACTACTGCTCCAGCTGGCAGCAGATGATGGCATCATCCTGAGGTACCAGTTTTAGGTGCACACAGAATGGAAGAGTTGAGGGGTCAGCAAGGCTTCTGCTCATTTCAGAAGCAGCCCTGGAAGGCCAGGCGGTGAGCCCCTGAGAGAGCTGTGTGAGGACCCGGGAGTTGGGAGGAGCCAGGAACGTGGACCATCTGAGGAGAACTGCGACAGAAGAGAACAGGACGAGGGAGAAGCCATGGAGGCTGCAGCCCCCTCAGAGCTGCAGGGCGGAGCCACCCAGCGCTTCGGGAGCTCACAGCTCTCGGCTGCTTGCTGGGGATGCTGGAAGTGGAACTGCCCTGCGGGATTTGGGGCTTGCTTTATTTCCATTCCTTTTTATTCCCCTATGTGTACCTTTTGGAATGGAAATGTCTGTCTTGTGCCATTGAATGTAGGAAGTGTCTGACTTTCTTTTCATTTGTACAGGAGCATGCAGTTAAGAGTTTGCCTTAAGTCTCAGAGGAGACTTTGGACTTGGACTTTTCAACAATGCCGAAACTGTTAAGACTTTGACAACTCTTAGAAATGCACTAAATGCATTTTTGCATAAAGGAATATGTGTAAGTCATTGGGAGTCAGGGGTGGAATGTTATGGTTTGTGTTTAATGCCCACACCCTCGGGCCTCACGCTCATGAGGTGGGGGAATCTGAGGTGGTTGAATCTGCACTGCGCGATGCTGGGGTTAGGGGCCTGGGGTTACTAAAGCACTACCCGGGAGTGACTGGCTTGGACTGTCCTAGTCCCAGTGGTCCGAAAAGGATAAAAGGAGCGGAAAGATGCTCTTATACTCTGTTAGCTTTGCTGCCTGTGCCCACCTGTTCGCCATCCCTGCCTTGGAGCCAGCTAACTATGGACTGAAAACAAGGTCTGGTAGACTTTACATGGGATGCAGCCCTTGGATAACCCCACCCCTTCCAAAGGAGGGGAAATGTGTTTCCTGGACATAGTCTTCTTAGGAAGCCTCTGCCCTTGAAGCAGGCAGCTGCTCAGAGAGACAAGAAAAAAACAGCATCAACACTTAAATACTGGGACCCGCCCTGTGTCCCACGTGCTGCTTCCTCAAGGACCTTCGCACCGCCCTCGGTCTGGTCCTCAGACCAGCTGAGAGTTCCTAACAAGCCAGCGCACTCCAGGCACAGCAGACAGCCACAGACCCGCAGAGAGGCTCGGCAGCGCGGGGCTCGGGTGGTGTAGTCTCCGAGGGCACAGCGAAGGCGGAAGGCCCTCCACCTCCCCAGCTAGCTGCACAGCGCTGTGGTCATTCAGAGTTCCACTCCAGCAGGAGCAGGCAACGCCTGCAGGGTGCCTCTTAGCGGCCAGACACCCAGCCATGAGGGACAGTTCCAATTTCCCCAGAAATGTAAAGCTGCTAAAATTCATACCTCGAATCAAGCCTGTCAGTCACTCTGAGCAGACTGAGCCAGACCAAACCAGAGAAACTGTCCCAAATTTGGGAAGAAAACACAGATGATAAATTTAAACCTCTCCCAGCCTCAAGGTCACTGAGCACAGATGGGTGAGTCCCAGAAGGAAACCTGCAGTGACAAGCAGATGGATTTTAAGGTTTTTCTCTGGTGACATTTTAAAGGCCTGGAGATAAATGGCCTGGTGGCCTGCTTTCTTTCCACAAACTCACAAGAACACTTCAGACTCAGGAAGTACACTGGCCCAGAAGTGCAGTTATGGACTGTGTATCCATCTGGACAGTGCAGAGCGCAGGCCATGAGTTTAGTTTGAAACCAGTCTCTCTGCTTTTGCAATATCACGGGGGCCGCTGTGACGGCAGGGACTAGTGTGGTCCAGCAGGGCCTCCCCTGTGACGGGACCAGCCACATCTCTATCTCTAACCTCTCGCTGTGGCCCAAGTCCCACGCTCTGTCACAGTCCGTGATGAGGACACAATTGCATGGGCCACGGGGTCCAGGACACGAGACGCACACCGGGACGGGGAAGGGGCAGCACTGGATCTATTCCAACCTCAGGAGCCCCTGGCCTTTGCTGGGACCGTTCTCTGGCTATGGACAGAAAGCGGGGAGAGAGCAGGCATGCTGCTACCCCTTGCTCCCCACAACACCCACCCTGTGGGCTGTGGGAGGTCATCGCCACAAATGGCACAGACAGCCATGATCACGGGGAGGGGCAGGGCCACAGGAGAGGTGGCGGCCCCTGCCCAGTGTGATGCTGCTTCTGAAGTCACCTTTTAGAGCTGGTGTCTAGGTGGGACACGGTGGGACCCATCCCTGAGGTCACAGAGCACGGGCTGGTGTAAGGGTTCCCAGAAGACCCACGAGGACTTTGCAGGACAGTACGAGCGCCAACAGGTCACTTACACCCCAGACCTCAGGAGCACTGATTCCTCCCTGTCTCTCAACTCCCAGGGTGGCTTCCCTGAGACCATGCAGAGGCGCCATAGCAGACAGCCTGTGGCTCACCTAGGTCTAGTCCCTTTGGGACCTGGCTGTGCCGGCTGCAGGACCACAGAACCCTCCTCCCTCCCCACAGCTGCACCCAGCACCAGCGATTGGGGCGAGGTGGCCCCAATCCTGCCCTCTTCCTGCACACATGCCCCCTCTCACCGGCCATGCTGCTGTGCCACATTTCAGCCTGTGTGTGACGCCTTGTTCCCTAAATCCTAAATGGCACTTGGGCTCTCCAGACAAAGCTGTGCTGACTCTGACCCCTTCCTACCCGCACATCTGGCCGGCTCCCTCCTCTTCTGAGAGGCTGGAGCGGAATCTGGCATAAAGAAGCACATCTGGGGCCGGGGAGTTAGCTCAGTGGTTCCGGCGCCTGTCTTGCAAGCGCAAGGACCCAGGTTCGATCCTCGGCAACCACATACCATACTGGATGTGGAGACTCATACCCAGCAGCAACCAGTACCACATACCACAGTGCCGGGCGTGGTGGCTCACGCCTGTAATCCCAGCACTCGGGAGGCAGAGGCAGGAGGATTGCTGTGATGTGAGTTGGAGGCTGAGCTCAGGGCCAGCCTGAACCACAAAGCGAGACCCTGTCTCAAAAAATCAAGAAAAAAAGAAGCACATTTGTTCAGCTTTTTAAAATGAGCAAACCATGAATGAGTGGCAGGAGGGGTGACGTGAACTTTAGGAGACTGAGTACGGCCATTACAGAAACCACGAGGGAAGTTCCTCTAAAACTACAGCTACAGCTATGGCGCGACCCACCAGCCTGCTCTAGTGTCTAGTGCAGGCCACACACACATGCATGACCGGCCCCACACGGCACTGCACCACAGCCAAGTTGTGGGGTAAGCCGGGTGCCCATGCGTGGATGTGTGTGTAAGCAGAATGTTATATCACACACACACACACACACACACGAGTAATATTCAGTCAGAAATTATGTCATTTGTAAAACACGGATGAAGCTGGACATCTTGTTGCCAGGCAAAATAAGCAAAACTCAGAAAATAAGTGAGGCACATCTTCTACCACCTCTACAAGAGGAGGAGGGCCTGGCGGAGAAGAGAAACGGGGTGGGTAAGGAAGGTGCACGGGCCGGCACGTGATCAAAACATGTTATATGCACACGTGAAATGCCACAGTGAAGCTCTTGTTCTTTAAAATATGCGCAATAAAAAAATCTACGATTGCAATGAAAGTTAGAAATAGAATTTTCAAAAATGTTTAAAACAACATCAAAACTAGGTGAAAAAAATCAATAGAAATTTTAACAGTATATGTAAGATCTCAACAATGAGAACTAAAATGACACTGAAATAAGTTAATGAAGACCCAAAACATGGGGACAGGTAGCATATTCATATGCCAGGATCCACAGTGTTAAGATGTCAATATCCCACAAGACAATTTTCTAAACGGTTGTGCTGCACGCCTCGATGTCAAAACTTATTATAAACACAGTCACCAAAACAACTCAGGGTCTGTGTACAAGATGACGACATCGAAGAAGAGTCCCCCAACAGACCCACACGGACGTGATCGCACTGATCTCATCAGGATCTTTCCACACGCCTGGGAACCCTCCTGAGCAGGAGGGGACGGGCAGCGGCGACTTCGTGACCAGAGCAATGAGCCCGGGCCGCCGAGCAGGAGCCACCCGCTTCCACCTTCGTGGCAGAGGGGAGCAGAAGGTTTGGGCTGTGTGAAGCCGGTTCTGATTATTTACTTAAGGATTCTCTGTCCCGCGTCCTCCTAAATGCCTCTCAGAAAGGACTGGTACAACCCGATTCTTTTCTAAAACTGACTTTGGAGGAGAACTGTCCTCAGACCCTTCACCACTGCGACTCCCTCGTCCCTCCCTCAGGCAACTAGTAACGTGTTCACCAAACTCAGATAACTGTGTGGGCCAGGACTGTGTTTTCAAAATTGTAGTTGAATTTTATGGAAGATGAATTATCCTAAGAAAATAATCTGTTCTGGGGACTTCTGTGAATCACATGTAAATATTTCCTGCCTGACAGCACTCTGTGTTGAGGATGTTCAGCGCGTACCTTGCTGCCTGCAGTTGTGATGTGAAGTAAATACAGGACATCAACCTCTGCCACCTGGTGAGCTTTTGAAAGTGGGGAAGCATCAGGCCAAGCCATGAAGCAGAGGTCAGCACAGCCGCACGCAGCAGGGGACACTAAGGACAGTCAGACTGAGCACAGAAGAGGCGGGGCCTAAAAGCAGAGCCACCCCCTTCTAGGGTCTGTCCTGCTCATTGTGCAGCCCCAACAATCAAACACCGCCACGTGTGGAAGGAAGGCTGTAGCCCGCTGAGCAGAGCCAAAGCCACGAGGAGACTCCGAGCCCTTCCCTCCCTGGGCAGGATGCGTGTGATCACACACGGAGCCAGAGTCCACCCAACACCAGGGACTGCCCCCCTGCCCCTGCAGCCCACACTTCCCCAGCCAGTCAGGACTCGGCTTCCCTATAGTCCGCAGGCCTGCTCCTGGCCAGCCCTCCTCCTCAGCCCTCTGCCAGGCTGTCACCTGCCTGCCCAACACCCCCGCCTGCCCGCTGCACCCCGCTCCTGATCAGCCACGCCATCCTGCTCCTTCCTCCATTCAGGGGAGGAATTCAGTCCCTGCTGCCCACGTCAGCCCTTCCTGCCTGCACAGCGCCCAAGGCAGAGCTCCGGGCGGGACTCAGAACTTCCTTACTGCACGGGGAGCGCAGCCGGGATCCAGAGCAAGCCTGCCTCGGAACAGCTCTAAAGCCACAGAAAAATCCACCGATGAATTTTGATGCCCTCATTAGTCTATCACTAGCCTGTGAAGATCACGGTGGAGCAAGAGCACTGTGAGCACAAGGAAATGCTCATCTCCAAACTCTGGTTTGGTGAAACCAGCTCCGCGGGAGAAGATGCACTGTACAGGGCCCTCCAGTTCCAAGATGCCAAATCCTCCACACGCTCACATCTGGACTCCTCCTCTGCCTGACGCCCCGCCTGGTGTGCTGCCTACTCCAGCCCACGGGGAGCAAATGCAACCTGCCCCGCCCGCACTTGCAGGGTCTGCTGTCAAACCTTCACTTCTGGAACATAACCGCGTCGCTCGAAACACGCAGGCAGCAAACGGAGAGACCGAAGCACCACCACCCGTGTCCCAGCCGCAGGGTGTCCAGGCACCTGCGCATCTGCTCTCAACACTGCATGCCAGCTGTATGTCCAACTGCTGTGCTTGGTATTTGTTCTTGGGGACCAGTTGTGCAAATGAAATGAGCTCTCCCTTGGAACCAGAGTCGTTTGCCGAGGCCTAAAGCCATTTAAACCCACTGAAGCAGAGGGGGGCTACGCCAGGATGTGAGCAGGAGCCTCAAGAACAAACATGGACGTTGGCTTCCAGGTCAGCGGGAAGCAAGGCTGGAACAGCTCAGCTCTCCCCTCTCCGGCTTCTCCTGGCCTGCTGGATTCTTCCCCTGAGGCAGAGAACTCGCTGCTGACACCACTGAGAGCTCACATCTGAACTGAAAGGCCTCCTCCCACACTGCGCCACCCGGAGGGCAAGGCCACTGCAGGCCCAGTGTGGCCCTTTCTGGAGGAAGAGGGCGCTGCTGCCCACAGAGGTGGGGCAGGCGCAGGGGCAGCAGGCGGAGGAGCAGGCCCTGCGACAACGTCCTCAGACACACCCTGGACCTGAAAATCAGGTGTGATTCATGGGACAATTAACACAAATCTTCTTGCAGTTCTTCCAAAGCCAATATACATACAGAAGTCAAAAACAGGAAAACTTGGGAATAATTTCATATCTTTCTACTAATGAGTCTATTCATCAATGTACAATTAAATTTTTTGTAGTTCTTCCTCCAAGCCTAGGCAGAAACTCTTTCTCAGCCAGGTTTAGTGGATATTTTGCATCTGGATGTCTTTATGGAAAAATACAAACCTTTAGGTCTATTCAAAATAAAGGAGAAAAACTCCTAAATGGTTTGCCCAACACTCTTAGCAGATTATCAGTGCTTATTTTTGCTGTCGCTGCTTCTTTTCTTAACCTGGGTTTTCTAGGTTCATTATTAGGGTCTAAATCCAAAGGGTCCTCCTCCTACTGGAGGCTGAGGTCAGTCTGGACCGATCCCCGAGGACTCCCGGCCGCACAGGCCCCCTGGAGGCAGCAAGTCCAGGATGACTGAAGGCGGGCCTCTCCCCAGCCTGCTTGCCCTCCCGCTGCCCCGGGCGGGCGCCGTGTTCCCAGCAGCCTCCTCCTCCACCGCCACTTCCACAGTGATGTTCCTGCCCTGGCACCGGCCGGCCACGCGTGGAAGCCTCTGAAACGGGAGCCAGAGAAACCTCTGCTGCTGCTGTAAGTGGGCTGTCGGGATTCCGCCCAGCAACAGAAAAGCTAATACGCAGAAGGAAAGAAAAGGGTGCAGGCACAGAAGGTCGAGGCAGGGAGTTTGCTAAACGCCAAACTCACAAAGGAAAGACGCTGACCTGTGCTCATGTGCCACCCCGCACTGTGCGCGGCTGCTGAAAGCCCAGAATCCCGGTGCTGGGTCTTCCCCTCTGACAGCCTCTCCCTGGTGACCTAGTTAAGGAAGCATTCTTTAATATTTATTGTAAAAATACAGACATTCCGTAACAGTTCTTAATTTATAAACAATCTTGTATATATTGTTAAAAATTGTTTTAATCTTTTTCACAAAAAATGACAAAAGCAGCTATTTAATGAACTATAATAATTTTTTTAAGTCATGATGTTAGGTGGGAAATACCCAAATATGCTTCTCAAGAACACAACTATCGGGCCAGGGATTTAGTTCAGTGGTTCTGGCATCTGCCTGAAAAGCACAAAGTCCTGAGTTCAATCCCTGGTACGACATACCACAATGCTGGGTGTAGTGGCTCACACCTGTAACCCTAGTAATTGGGAGGCAGAGACAGGACTATTGCCAAGAGTTCCAGACTAGCCTGGGCTACGTAGTGAATTTAGGGCCAGTCTGAATTAAATTGAGACCCTGTCTCCAAAAGAAAAAAAAAAAAAAAGAATGCAACTCTCTTCTTCACAAAACTCAAATTTGCATCAGGAATAATTTCTCTAAAGTAGATTTGTGTGCCTGTAATTCTTTGATTAAAAACTCAAACTTTTGCACCAGGGATTTGGCTCAAATGGTACCTTGCCTACTGTGGAAGCACAAGGGCCTGAGTTTGATCCCCAGTATGGCAAAAAAAAAAAAAAAAAAAAAAAAAAATTCAAAAGTCAAACATTTTTGTAAAAGCACTTGTCCTAAACTGATCACAGGAAGTCCTCCTGCAAAGCTCCTCCTTCAGAGAAGCCCTGTGGGAAACAAAAGCCCGATCTCTAAAATCTGCTGCAAGACTTTAAGGAAACAGTGTGATTTCTGATCAGAGTGCATGTCTTAGCTGGATGTGGTGGCACATACCTATAATATCAGCTATCCAGAAAACTGAGACAGGAGCGTTTAAATTTGAGGCCAGTCTGGGCTAGACAGAAAGATGCTGCCTCACAAAATAAAATGGGGGCCGGGTGTAGCTGAGTGGAGCAGCTCTTGCTTGGCATGTGTGAGCCCCTGGACTCGGCATCCAGTACAGTGAATATGAACCAATCCACCATGTTTTAAGTGCATAACTTTGGGTTTACTAACGACAGCCCACGCTGCAAATACTGAAAATGCTTCACAACAAATTTATGAGTCAAAATGAATCTGTGGCATTTGTGTTGTGCCTAACAAAACTTTATTTTTATTCTGAGGTGTGAAATTTTCCAAAAAATTCTCCACTGCTGTATCAAAGAGAACACTTAAGGCAGGTCATTCCTAGAGACCTTCAAATACTCTCCGGTTCTTCGACTCTGCTTAACTCTTATCTTCAATTTTTTTAAGTTGTAACAAACAAAATATAAATGTAATTATTGTTAAAGGGCTTAACTGGTTGAGTTGAAGTTTTTGTTTCTCATGTTATCAGAAATGCGCTTGAAGTATTTTTAAGCAGCGAACGGCAGCTATATTGTGTTGTCTCTTTGTTCTTCTGAACTGAACGGGCCTACCTGGGATCCAGTGGATGAGTAGGGCAGATTACAGATGGGAGAGAAGAGCAGATCTGCAGAGAGATGGCCTGAGCCTTACAAGTTCACAAAGCACGGCACTTTCTCAGTGGTCACTGCGTACGCCATAATATTAGATCACACCTGGATTGCACAGCGACCTGTGAGTTTCCCTAACAAGCATAAAACTCACCTTGTGCTTTGGGAAAATATTTTAAAGGAAGGGTAACTTTCCTGGCAAACTACCTTTGCAAGAGTAGCTTGTCAAAACAGAGGCCTATACAAAATCCCTAAGAAGATCATGCCGAAAACACACTCTGTCAGATCTGCCAGCTGAGTCTCCAGGGTCTGCTGACTGGCCGCATCACGTGCGCAGGCTTCATGCTCACATGGCATTTGCAGCAAATAAACATCATGCAAGTGAACCAGTCACCAGGGTCCGGGTGCAGAGAGGAGCAAGTTGCAAAGCATCAGAATTGAGAATGTGGGTCCGACCGGCCACCCCATAGCCCACACCAGTCCAGGATGCAGAACTCTGGCCCAGCCCCGGCCTTTTTGGCCACAGGTGGCTCCCATGTCCAGTGGGGGGCCCTGTCCTGCCCTGGGGCTCAGCCACCTCAGGGTGTGGCACAGTGCAGCAGCTTCAGCCTCCAGGAAGCCTGTCCTCAAGGCCCCAGAGTGGCAGCCACAAATACCACAGGCGAACAGGCTGCTTCCCGACCCACACGAGCCCGTCAGGAAGCAGCCCACAGCCAGGGTGACCACGGGACAGGGCCTCGCAGGCCAGCGCCCCACGGGGAAGGAGGCCCTGCTCGCCACTTTCCGGCACAGGGACCTCTCCTCGGCTTCAGGCCCGGGGTGCAGCAGCTGTGAGTGCTAGTGAGAGCAGGACCTGCCCAGCCTCTCAAAGGATGGGACATCATATGCTCTGGGCATAGTAACTTCTTAATACAGTACTTACTGCCCTTCAGCATCATCAGAGACCGGATCAAAGTGCCACCTAACATGGCATCAGTTGTATTATGACTCATGAGGACAAAGAGACTATTCTAGCAGAGAAGTAAGTAAATTATACGAAAAAATGCTTCTGAACAATAGCATCCCAGGGAACTATTTGTGATAAAGCTGGAAATCAGCACACAAGTTCTATGAGCTACGACTGCTTTCTCATGATCAGTCCTGTGAGGGAGGTCAGGAGGAGGATTCACTAGGATTCTTAGGACTGGCCACTGCTCCCTATCAGACATGATCAATTATTTTAATCTTGACTATGCTTTTGTCAGTATCTTTGTAAGTCGTTTAAATGAGCATGAGTAGTGATTATATACATACATCAGAAATCCATCAAATGAAACAGTGCATTATTCTAAAATCAAGGAAAATCGACTGGGGGGGGGTCAAAGTAAATCAGAGGCCAAATCCCATCTTTCCCTTGGGGTTCTGAGCACCGAGGGACTTGACGAATAAACCGGAAGCAGCCACAATGGAGCCCCACCTTGCACCTCGTCACCCTCCCCTCTCCCCCTGGGTTCCCAAGGGCCTCAGCAGAGTGCGCAGCGGCACTACAGACCTGACGCGGCACGGCCGAGCCCCTGGGCTGGGAGCCCGGAGAGGAGGAGGTTCCCGCCCGCCTCGTCCTACAGCGGCCGGCAGCTCTGCTGCGCGGCTGGGCGGGACAGGCTTCCCAATGCTGGGGTCCCGCAGCCCGGTGGGAACGTGGCCCAGGGAGCAGACCCTCCCCTCTCCATCAGACCCCGGAACCCGCCGCACTCGGTGAGGAGACGCGCCCCCAGGCGCAGGTGTGGCCCATGCGGAGGAGCTAGCCCCGGGCAGCGCCCTAACCGCGGCCGCCCGCCTTCCAGTGTTCGAACGAAAAGCCGCTCTCCCTGGCGGACACCGAGCTGGCGGACGGCCCTGGCCCACCTTCTCGGGGCGTGCAGCCGTCCTTTCTCGCGTGCAGGGGCCCGTGCTGTTCCCCGCCGGAAGCTCAGGTGCCCGGAGCCAGAGCCGGACGGCGTCTCCAGGGCCTCGTTTACCTGAGCCCGGCCACCAGCAAGTCAGAAGAATGGGCCCAGACGCCCGGCGCTATCACTTTTTGTAGTCATCATAAATATGTATCACAGACGTCCTAAACCATGTGTTTAGCCCACCTGTGTGGGTCTCCCACACGTTCCTCCACCGTGGCCGCAGGACGGCGACAGGTGCATCACACCGCGCGAGTGTGAACGCCCGCAATGGTGCGGCCCCACCCGGCAATGCCCCCTGGGTTGTTTCAATTCTGTACGTTTGAGAGTTGGCGCTGTGAGTACTTGGCGATGTCATTTCCTTAGCTCACTTTACATGCGTAAGTTTCATCGCCTGCTAGAAGTTTGCTATTCTATGAATATACTATGAATCACTAAGTTTCCAATCCATGCACAATGAGGTTGCTTTTAATTTTTGTTGTTACACTGGACCCTCAAGTCACAAGCAAGCTGACATATGAGTAACTTGAGTTATGACCAGAATTTTAGTTTAACTTATGAACAAAGTCTTGAGTTATGACCCAGATGCTGGACAGTTGTGCTTCCAGATGGTTCAGATAAAAGTTGAATGCTCAGAGTCTGGCAGGAACACAACCATACCTGTGTGGGGTTAACTGAGAAATACTGGGCCGCGTTTCTCTGAGGACACCGAGATCTACTTTGAAGAAAGTGGCCTAAACTAAGGCAACTGACCAATTTAAGTTTCAACCAACCCTGGAGATCAAATCGAGTGAGGTTGTAAGTCAAGGGTCACTGTGCAAACAGCCGCTGCAGACACTACCCCACGATCTGCGTGCCGAGTGAGAGTCTTCCTAGGCTTGGGGACAGCCCCAGTGTGAGCCAGCCATGTCCCGCTCTAGGATTGTGCCACTGTGGATTTGCCCCAGGGTTTCACAAGAGCTCCAAAGGCTCTCTGTCCCTCTAATCTTTGCCACTAGACACCTGGGTAGCTTTACGTTGAGTTTTCCTGATGAGGAGTGTCAAAGGAAAAACTAGGCCACGGAAGTAAGAAACACTTTATTTGCGTCCATATTAGCTTTCCAGTTGCTGAGATATATTCCACATCCACAGCTTCGAGGAAGAGACTTACTGGGCTCATGGGTTAGTGGATGTAGTCTACGTCACCGGGTCCAGGGCACAACTGCACAGTGGGCGGCTGTGCTGAGGGGAAGCAGCTGGGGGCAGGACACAGCCTACCCGCCCTGGTGCCCACCTCCACCCAGACCCAAGTCCTGCCGGCAGGCAGCTGTGAACTCAGCGGTGGGGAGTCCACTGACAAGCCCGGTGCCCAGGGTCCAATCACCCCAAACACCTGGCGGCCCCATGCACTAAACTAAAATCAAAGTGGGTCAGAGACCTAACCACTAAAACAGAAACACGAAACCTACCGGAAAACAGTTTAAGTAGAACTCTTGAAGATACTGGCTTAGAGAAAGACTTTATGAACAAAACCTCTCTAGCAGGAAAACTAGCAGAAGGAATCAAAAAATGGATCTTATCCTATTAAAAAGCTTCCTCACAGAAAAAAAAAATTCACAATATCGACCTAAAAATTGACAACCTAAAAATTGGCAAAAACTTTTACCAGCTTTTCCTCAGATAAAGGGCTACTAACTAGCATATACAAAAAGCTTTAAAAATAAATCACACACCCCTCAATTTAAAGCCCCAGTTCAAAAATGGGCATCTGAAATGAACAGACATTTTTCAGAGGAAGAAATAAAAGCAGCCAAAACATATGAAGAAATGTTCAACATTACTCATCATTCAAAAGATGCAGATGAAAACAATTCTGAGACTCCATCTCACTCCACAAAAAAATAACTACTATCTTGAAATTAACCAGCAACAATGCTAGTGAGGCTGGGGGGAGGGAGGAACCCTTCTCCTCTATTGGTGGGAATGTAGACTGGTGCACCCACTGTGGAGATTCCTCAGAAGACTAGGATTAGAGGTCCCGTTTGACCCTGCTATTCCCCTGCTAGGTATAAATGAAAGAAGACTCCTATCGCAGGGACACGTGTACCCAGGTTCACAGCAGCCCAGTTTGTGACAGCTAAATCTTGGAAACAACCCAAATGTCCAGCTACTGGAAACTGGACAGAGAAGATGTGGGTTTTTCTAATATAAAATGGAGTATTACTCTGCCATAAAGGATGATATATGTCATTCATACTTAAATGGACATACATTGAAGTCATACTCATAAGTGAAACAAATGGGTCAAGATGTGTAAATATCATATGTTTTCTCTGGTATAAGACTCTAAAACTAGGGCTGGGGATTTAGCTCAGTGGTTCCGGCGCCTGTCTTACAAGCGCAAGGACCCGGGTTCGATCCCCGGTAACCACATACAATACTGGGCGTGGAGACTCACGCTCAGCAGCAACCAGTACCACATACCACAGTGCCGGGCGTGGTGGCTCACGCCTGTCATCCCAGCACTCGGGAGGCAGAGGCAGGAGGATTGCTGTGATGTGAGTTGGAGGCTGAGCTCAGGACCAGCCTGAACCACAAAGCAAGACCCTGTCTCAAAAAAAAAAAAAAAAAGACTCTAAAACTATAAATGAGTTCTAGAATGTATGAGAGATACTGTGAAATATAAAATATTTGCAAAGGGAAAAGGAGTAGAGGTAAATGATGAAGGGAAAGAAAAAATGTAATGGTAAAAAAGGAAATAAAGCATATGTATATGGGGGCAGGGGGTTGTAGGGTAGGCAGGGGAATGGGAAAAAATAGAATTAAGCTGCATCATGTATTGGTGCAAATTCTCATTGTTGAATGTGATCGTGATATGTATGTAAAATATACCAATAAATAATTCAATTTTTTAAAAAACTGTCAGCCTGAGACTAACAGAGAGTATCAACAAAACTATGGAAACAGTGAAGAAAGACCAAACTGTAGTCTGAGCTCAACTCACTGAGAGAAAAAAGGGGGGAAGAGGATTTTTAAATACTGGAGTATGTTGAAGGATACCAGAGACTGACTGGCGGGTGACGTCAAAGATCCATCATCCCTGAGGTTGCGCATGCTTTTCTCACGATGAGGTTGTTAGGCATGCCAGCTGTGCCGCAGCCGGTGCCTCCCCTCCCACCAAGACTGGGGAGCACTGTCTTCATCAGTGGTTCCATTTAAAGAAACAGCTCCAGGTCCTCGCCAGGGACACTGTTAGGATGCAAAACTGGCTGGAGGCCCTTTCGAAGGTTTATATCAAAAGGGGCACAGGGAGGGTTTATATAACAAGGTGTTTTGTAAACTCTGAAAAGGGGCGCGCTGTAAGAATCAGGCAGAAGCCTGTCTAAAGTGTCTGTGGGCGCAGGAACACTGGGCTGTCTGGGCCAGAGGGACTGGCCCCTCAGTTTCCTGGATTACCCTTTATACCTTCACTTTTCTACTGAGTCATCAGTCTCAGCAAGTTGTCAGAGCTCTTTAGTACTATATACACTGGATAGTATCTTCTACATCTAGTACATGTTCATCTGTGTCTTCTCCTGATTTTCATCACAGTTGATTTTAAAAGGAGTTTTTAACTTTCTCTAAAGTCATGCAGTATTTCCCTGCTGAACTGTACTCTTCATGTTAAAGCCTTTTTCTATCCTAGGTCGTCAGGAGAGCCTCCTACTTTATGCTCCTATTCTGCCTCTCCAGGGTGGATTTCCCACTGATTTTCGTGTCTGGTGTCTGTGCCTTGGGATGCCGCTCACCGTGTGTTAACATCCCCATCTGCAGGGCTGTTCACAGATGCACACGGTTCCCCCGATACACTGGCCTGTCCTCCGCCAACACCGTAAACCTGGTCAAGGTAAAATGAACAAATTTGGCATTTAGTAGATCAAGTCTCAAATTCTCTTCCAAAATGTTCTCGATACTTCTTTGTCAGGGAAGGACTAACCCTTCCGAATTAGGGTAACATTACCCCAGCAGTTCGATACTCTACAGTTTATTTACCACAGCAGACCATGGCTTTATCAGACCGACTCTACCAGAAATGACCTCGATGGAGAGCAACCCTGGGTGTGCGGTGGGGAAGCAGCCAGATGCCCAGGCTGCGCCATCACCTTGGCAACCCTGGCCCTGTGCAGCCCCTCCCCCCCACTCTCCCAGCATGCCTGCCTCTCTCCGATATCCTTACGCACATCTCTGGAAAGCTGCTCTCAAAACAGGATTAAAACAGCACTTGGCTCAGTACGTGCAGCTACAACCCAGCAGCAAATCAGCCCCTGAGCACTGCAGGTCTGACTGCTTCCCAGGAAACGTTTCCTGGGGATCTTACTTTGCACCTTTCCTGACACTAACCCCTCTGAGCGGCTGTTTTATTAGATGCAGTGTTCCAGGATCGCCTTTCCTTCAGCCTCAGCGACATCCTGCTGCCACCAACCGGCTGACGTCAGGAAGGCAGGTGCCGCAGAGATGACTTAATAAGTGCGAAGTTCTCACAGCATCAGCCCCTCTGGGCCCACAGAGACCTGGTGGCAGAGCCATAATAAAGAATCATCATCACCCGAGCTCCATCTGCCCCCCTGCAAAAAAAGACAAGTTCTTCCAGCGTCCAGCAGCCGACTCTGTAAATGTCCACATAACACGGCTGTCCACAGACACGGCTGGCTGAGTGCTAGGCTCCTTACCTTAGTGACCTGCTCCTGTCTGCATTCTGCTGCCCCACACAGCGACAGGCTTTACGTCAAAGCCACCTGGACGGGGGTCACGGTTTTAGAGTGGGATCAGCCCCCGTCTCAGTCCATGCCTCTTCCTCCCTGTCAGCGGACACACAGGCCGGGTGAAGGCCCCTCCCGGCACAGGTCAGAGCCAATTTGTGCTGACACGCACCTGGGCAGCGCCTGCGTGGGCTCTTTGCTCTCCCAGAGCTGTGCCCTAAAACACAAAGCCTGGAGCTTCACCTGCATATGTGCTCCTGAATACTCAACCTGATTTTTATAGACACAAGATAACGGAACGAGTACAAAGGAGAGCCCCTCCAAAGCCCTTCAACTCCAGCTCCAGGCTCACGTTACAGATACAACAGCATCAGGCATAAAGGCACCAACTCAAGAAGCAAACTGCATGTGTTCGCATGTGACTGCTGTTTGCAAGCTGTCTGTCCTAGTGTAAGTCATTCCCCTCATGCCTCAGTCTCCTCACCTGCAAAAGGGGGTACAGCAGTGAACAGCCTGCTTGGGGTATGACGGCACCAAATCAGTGAACATACATAAGGAACAGAGATGGACTCTGGCAGAAAGAAATTTCTATTTTTAAAAAGTTTATTGCTATTAGAAAACTAAGAAAAGTAATGCTCATTATAGCAAGCACAGAGTCTGGTAGGAAGTTTCACTAAATGAAACCTAAATGTCCATTATCATTTACTTAAATAAATACAGTACAACCTTGGGTTGCAAGTACCTTGTTCTGCCATGTCCTGTAAGACAAGCAAACATTTCTAAGGCATTTTTACCTGATAAAGGAGCGATGTTTCAAAATCCAACTAGTATATGACACTGAATGTCTCATGATCACAACTGAACAAATCCCCCCCACACACTCACACCCCAACATTGTGGGTGATCATCCCCAACAGCGAGAGGTGATAGAAATCTCCTCAGAGAAGAGGGGAAAAGGCGGGGGAAACCCTCACTTCGAATGGGATTAGGGCATGTGTAAAATGCGGGAAACAGGGCAAGATCTTGTAGAAAGCATCACCCGAATAAAACCACAGCACAATGAGCTGACAGTCTGTTTAACGGCAATGCGAAGTCACATTTCCCCAAGTCCTGCAAAGGAGCCCAGAGCAGGAGTCACTGGGCAGGCTCCTTGCTGGAGCTGCACCAGGAGGAAGCGACTCAACTGAGCCAGCAGACAACAGCCACAGTGACCCCAAAGTGACGCAGAAATCCGTGCGTGCCGACTGATTTTCCTTTATGTTCTGTGTTTTCTGTATTATTTTGTATGACGTTATAGTATTGCAATCATTTTTAAACGAATCATCTGAGTTTCTGTTTCTTCTGTGGAAATTCACTGTGATATGTAAGTGTCTTGAATTACACTTGTTTCTGGAATGAACTATGTTCACAAAACAAGACTTTATTATAATAAGAGCATATTTTAAAAGGTGAATATTACTGCATCTATTATCTGCACAAAATGTTCAAATGAAAAGAGAAAATAATACGTGAAACAAATTGAAATGTAACATGATTTTGAGCTTCATAAAGACATGTTTTACAAGTCATTTCTCTGACCACACAGGGCTTCCCTCACAGGAATCGACATGTCAAGAGGATCATGTCACACTGAAGTTTTCACTGAATTGTGAATATATAAAGTGGTCATGCTTTCTGGTTTTCGGCATTTAGCATGGATATATGGGCAAGATTCTTAAACTGGACGACAAAATACAAAATCTATCAGCTTCTCTGTTCATAGCTCAAGCTATGCCTTGTGGGCATTATGAAGTGGTAGCCTTCCTCAAGACACTAACTACACTGCTACACAGATGTGTGATGTCCACATGGCCAGCAATGGTGGCTTTAAATAAGTTAATCCAAGGAGAGAAGGAAGAGGAAGGAACGCTAGCATTTTGCGTAGTAGAAAGTCAAGGCATAGCTCTAAATTACTGTTTTAAGAGACAAGCTTATCATTTAAAATTATAAGCCAAATGGAGGACTAAACTTCAGAAACTGGAGGAGAGGTGGGTGTCACCAAAGGTGAGCTAAGTTTCCATCATCGTCAGTAGGGTCCACCGATGAATCCAGAACGGGCAGTCAGTGCCTACAGTCATGGATGTGGCCATCAGAAGAAAAACAAAGGTGGAAATAAAACTCTGCCGCATACAGAAAATGGGCTATTAGAGAGCTAATTTGTTTCCTGATCACTTTAAATAATGTTTCTGCATATTTATGAACAAATGCATTTGTATAGTGTGTGTACAATGTCATAAGCCAGTTTTTCTCATCTCTAGATTATGGAATTATTAGTGATTTGTTTTATTTTGTTTTGTTTTTTTTTAACTTTTCCAACTAGTCTTATATTACTTGTATGTTTTCTCACTTTCTACACATAAATCTTAAATTGCCACCCTCAAAAGGTAGATGTCAATATTCATTTTAACAAACTATTAGTAACTTTACCAGTCATCCCATCTGCTGCTGTTATGTCCCTACATTTCCAGCCAATAAAACCCCCTAACGGGCTGTGGCTGTTTGGCCAGTTCAGTGTCTAGTCTGTGAAAAGCCAAAGGGTTTCACTGTGCAGAAGCCCTTGTTAACAGGCGCCACGCCCTCCTGGGAGGTGAGGAGGTCTCCCTGGGCTGGTGTCTCCTCCTCCAGCCCCAGCTGTGCAGAAATATGGCTGCAGGTCAAGGTGGACGTGGCTGTGTGAATTTGTTTTAAATTGCATTTCTATATTTCAGAAACCCTCTGAAGAATACAACAAAACAGAATATACTTCAAATGTTGCATATGCAGACTGTTATAGTTCAAATCTGAACCTGGGTACTTTCCGTTTTAAAATGTCAACTAAAAGAACAAAGAAGAACAAGACAAAAGAAAGAGGAAAACAGAGGAGAGGAAAAAGGGAAGAGAAAAAGGTGGGGAGAGGATGAGGGAGGACAGGGGCGCACAGGCATCACAGTGACCCGGCAAAGTTCTCACTGAGCCTACGCTCAGAGTGGCAGTAGAGCTGACTCACGCATCTGCAGAGGGGCCGGGCTGACTGCAGACATGTGCACGGCACAGCAGAAGGCCAGACCACAGTTAAGACACTGACAGATTTAAACCACCACATAAAATGTTCCATGTAAATTCTATAACAATATTGTGCTAGGTACAAGATTTTTAAAATTTTTCTTTTAATAAAAAAGCCTTACAGAAACAAACCATTAGCTTATTTCAAGAAAGAAAACCAGACATTAGTCTAAGGCCTTTGTTTTAAATCAGCTTACGTTATATGATAGTTAAACCAAAAACTGAAAAAACAAATTGCACTAGATCTTTTTTGACTTTTGGATCCATTCTTCAATTCACATTCTAGAACACTTGCATTGGCAGAGTCTGCACAGAGCACCAGTTTGGTGAGTACTGTCCAAGCACAGCAGTAATTGCTGGTGTGCATATAAAACGCATGGAAAGTCCCTGTGTGTAACAGTGAGATCTCCCACCAGCTCCTGGTGAAAACCACCTGCCCTCTCACTGATGCCAGTGTTCCAAGTCTGCAACTGGAGTGAGCTGTCGGTCCCTGGCAGTTCTCCTGTCGGCTGAGCTGTCCGCTGCTGTGAGGGGCAATCTTCTGTCAGCATCTCAACATGTGGTACATTTCCCACCGAAACATGGGATAAGCAATTTATTTCCAGTAAGCTGATTATTTTCTTATATGCATTAAAAATGATTTAGTCTTCTTTTGACTTTTTTGATGACTTGAACTTCCTTCACAATCATTTATGTCCATACCTGAAGTCCCAGGCGGAACCGCTATTCATTTCTCAGAAGCCACTGGTCCCTGAGTTTTCACAGTTACAGGAAGGGCAATAGCGGACGTGGAACTGAGAACCACTACGTGGTCACCGTCTCATTCCCATCTGTACAGTCTTCTTCTACTGCTGCAAAGTTTTCACACCATGTTCTTGCTTTTTTGCCACCGCTCCAGATGTAACCTCTGGCCCTTCTGTGACGGCACTGATAGCTCACTGAGGAGTCTGGCCCGACGTCTGCTGGGCAGACGCAGAGTCTCATGACAGGCATTCCATGGGCTAGGGAAATGAGGGGGAGTGCCCTCACAGCCACAGGGATGCCGACACTGTTACTGTGCCCCAAGCCCGCCAGGCTCGACTGTCTGCAGCTGACGCTGTGCTGGCCGTGCGGCTGGGAGGGTGACAACCTGGCCAGCCGCATGGTGATGTGTCTCCATTTTCAGCAGATGCTGGCGTCACAGTAGGGATCGTCTGCTGTCTACCTTTGGAGAAGTCGCTGTTGTTGGACTAGTTATAACTGTTATTATAGCTAGTTATGACAACTGCTGGTTATCAGTGGTGCACCCGCATTAACCGACTGACCAGTCACAGTTGAAATCCTCTGACCCAGCGGCACCATTACGAGTACTTGCACGGCTGCATGAACTACTGTGGGAGCAGCAGCAGCGTCTCCTGCTGGTGAAGCATCTGACTGACCCGGGAAGTGATACTCCCAGCTCTCGCCACACCTTCCTCTGCTCCGGAACAACTGAAAGAGATGAGTTTCTGATGCCACAAACAGAAGCTGCTGCTTTCAGGGGCTCCCAAGTCCACTGTCCAGGGCAGGCTCAGCTTCTCATGGGAAAGGGGAGAACTGTTATTATAGCTAGTTATGACAACTGCTGGTTGTCATAACCAGGGACAGTGACACTCACTCTAAGGCTTGCCATCAGCAGCTGCTGCCAAGTCTTCATCACAGGCTTCACTTCTGCCATCACTGATGGCCACTGTATTTGGGGCGTATCCTTAAACTGCTACTCGAGCTCTGGCCTTCAACCTTTGCAGGAATCCGCCTTCTGTAGTAGTATCGCAAAGCACACTCTATAGCTTCACGGTTCATGTCTAGCTTGTTCCTGTGCTTTCCCCAAAGCTTGGAGACAGCCTTTAAATCCACAAGTCTAAATATACCCTTTGCCCTGAGTCCACAGAACATATAGGGGACAAGTATTTTCATCTTAAAGTATATTTTTTTTAAACTCCCACAAATAGGTTGGATTTCTTTTCCTTCTCTGGGTTTCTTGATACCTAACTCAGGAGACCCATTGAAAATTGGTAATTGTTGGGTCTTTGGTTCATAACCAACTTTTTTCTCTTTCATTGGTTTGTGGCTATCTGATGCTGTAGGAACAGGAGAGGCACCCGAGGGTCAGACACTTCTGCCGACGCTCCCTCTGCAGTCTCTAGAATAACATCTGGCCTCACAGCAGCGCAGATAAGCTCTGGAGTTGACAGGCGAGGAGGAATGACACTTCCACAGGACTCACGTAATCCCTCGAGCAGGTAGAGACTCGAGAAGCAGGGCTTCAGCAGCGTCCCCTGACTCACAGCACACTGCACCACCGCTGAGAGCTGAGACCTCCACGGCCTGGATGGCAGGTCCAGCTCGCTTGTGGGTCCCTCATGCAGAGACCTCGCCATGTTCTTTCTGGAGCTGGGACTGCTGGAACACTGACTCCACCAGGAGCAGTGGCACGGGAGGAGCAGAGCCCGTGGCCAGGGCACTCACCATGCTTGTTTTGTGAGGTTTCGACGAACGAAAACACAGAGAAGCCCAGATTCTCAGCCCCCCGGAAAATGCCCAGTGTTCAAGATTTGTTCGTCTGATCTCCAGATTACCCACACACACGGTCTTTCCCTCAGATGGCATTCAACTCTTCACCAAGCCAGAAAAACCAAGCGCCACTCCGTGGTTCACAGCCCTCTGCCAGGGCCCTGGAAGGAAGCTCTGCATCTTAAAGGGCCTCCTTGCTGGTCAGGAGCACCTCTCCAGCGCCTGTCAGGCATTGCTAAGGACAGAACCATTCCAAGAGCATGGCCCTGGTCCACGCGGCTGACCTGGCCACCACTGGCCAGCTCGGCGGGCCGTACTCCTCATGCTAGACAGCCTTGTGCACACGCTGGCTCAGGACCACGTGCTCTGGAGGTCTCTTTGAGCTGTGCTATAGGCGACACACTGCTCTGTGGCTGTGACAGCAGTGGCCTGGGTGATTTCTCAAGGATGCAAAGGTACAGTGAAGCTCCAACACTTCACCAGGGCTGCACAGGACCAGGGGCGATGACGACTTTAGGAGCTGAAAACTCCACCTTCCAATCCTGCAGACACCACCGTCTTCTACGATTGCATGCCCGAAGGGCGTACAGGGCTGCACGCGGGTGTGCACGCACGCACACACACACACACACACACACACACACACGTTTCCTGTCACTTCCCTCACCTCAGCCACCTTCTCCCCTTTCCCATGAGAAGCTGAGCCTGCCCTGGAGAGTGGACTTGGGACCTGGGTCTTCTGGCTTCTCACACTTGGCACCTTATGAAACCCACCAATCTGAACTCGCACACCCTACAGCAACCAAAAGCAGGTCTGGTTCGGCTGCAAAGGACCCAGGAACACCGTGGAGGCAAATGGGCACTGCTTGGGTTGGTGGCACTTGGTTCTGCTCTTCAGCCGTGGACTCTGAGCAGACCTGCCCTTCGAGCGAGGACCACCCAGGTCTCCACCTTCTGCTAGGAAAGTCCTAGTCTCTGCAGAGACGCCTCACTCAGCCTGAAGTTGGCATGTGACTCTCACTGAACCACCAGAAGCTGCCCTGGCACTTCCCAGGCAGCCGCAGGGCCTTATTCTCTGTGTACATAGAAACATTTTCTTAATTAAAACACAGGCCACCTCGTACTTCCTCAGGCAAGGTGCGTCAGCTTCCTGTCACTCTCTCAGAACCCTGGCATAACCATATCAGGAGAGACAACGCACTCACAGCAGTCAGCTGCGGCCCAGCACAGCGAGGTGGAGGAGGCGGGGTGGGCTGCCCCGGGAGCAGAGCAGGAGCAGAGGGCCGAGCAGGACATACACCCAAGGACAGCCAGGACCACTGCAGGGCCTCCTTCCAAGCCTCACCACTTCCAATCACCCCGCCAGTCGTGGACCCCAACTCAGACAGGCCCGTGGATGACCTCGGTGCCCTTGTGACAGACTCTCTCCCCTGCCCCACCACAAATGTGCCCCATGCAGGAGCCTGGTGAGACCTGTACCATAGGAAGTCAACACAACGTAAAACACACAGGTGCTTGCCTGTCAAAATCATGCTGAAGAGAGCGCAGGAGGGCTAGGGATTTAGCTCAGTGGTTCCAGCACCTGCCTTCCAAGTACAAGGTCCTGGGTTGGATCCCTGATAACCACATACCACAGTGCTGGGTGTGGTGACTCACACACATCAGCAATCAGTACCACACACCACAGAGCCGGGTGTGGTGGCTCACACCTGTAACCTCAGCACTCAGGAGGCAGAGGCAGGAGGACTGCTGTGAGTTCCAGGCTGGCCTGGGCTACATAGTGAGCTCAGGGCCATGCTGAACTACAAAGTGAGACCCTGTCTCAAAAAAATGAATAAATAAATAAAAACACTTGAAAAACTAAGACTCAAAAAAGTAACACTCATGAAAGCGATGGATTATAATGAGATACACACCAGGATTCGCTGACACACAGGACAATGCGCCACATGGAGGGGCTGGTTCCTGTACTTGAGAGGCCACTGACAAAATGAAAGGTAGGGGGTGTTCTGGGTTCGCTTCTTGGAAATAAAGAGAAGTTATGGCAAGCGGTGACCTAGTGAGCCCTCCAGACGGCACCAGCACCTCTTCAGAAACTGGCCCAGAGAGGACACTTGGAGGCGGAAGCTCACATGCTCCCCGGGTGCGGGCTCCTGTGGCCACGGCTTCCGGGACAGCCTGGACAGAGCAGCTCACCAAGCACCCAGAGGCACAGGTGGACAGCGTGAGGAGCTGCTGCCAGCCTGTCTCTGGGCACCTGCGGGGTTTGCTCAGTGACACACCTACAGTGAGGACCTCGACCCTGCGCATCACACCTGAGGTGAGGACGTTGCCTCCTTCCTACAGCCCCACTGCCCCGTGAGTGGCTGTAGTCCTCCAAGCCTACAGACCTGCACCCTGGACTGGCAATAAATGGGAACAAGCTAGCTTGAAAAGGTGAGGTTTGAGCCAGGCGTGGTGGCAGATACCTCTAGGCTCTGTACTCAAGAGGCTGAGGCAGGAGGACTGCAAGTCTGAGCACAGCTTGAGCAACTTGGCAAGCCTTAGCAGAGAGCTGGGAATATAACTGAGTGTAGGGGCGGTGGCTCCACTCCCTAGTACCACACACACATGCATGCACACATGTACACACACCGTGGAATTCAGGGGGGGAATTTGGGGAAGCACACCTGCGACACCCAAGGCCACTTTATTCTCCAGGGTCACTGTCCCCACTGTGCAGGCAGCGATGGAGGTGACCATCGCCCAGGGCCTGCGTGTCCAGGCTCCCAGGGGCCTGCTGTGACCGCTGAGCACACTCACCAGGGTTTCCAGCAGCTGAGAGAACCACTGGCTCTGCGTCCGCCTGTCCACACACCCGAGTGAGCATCTCCAACACTGCCTGCGGAGCAATCCTCGGACGCTCTGGAAATGGCGAGGCTCTGCTTTCACAGGCTCCTACAAAGGTCTCGGCATTGTCAGGAGGACAGTGAGAGGATGGTCAGCGGGAACCCAGGGCTGTGGGCAGCCTATGCCCAAAGCCACAGTCCACAGTGCCTACTCAGCACCACGAAGCTGCCACAACCTGAAACACCACGTCACTCTTACAAGATTGGCCCCACGGCGAGAAGCCTGCCCACCCCTGCCTGACCCAGTCCTCATGTGGGTCCCAGATAAACGTGGGGACCATCAGCCTGATGTGAGTCCACCACCGCGTGCAGGAAGGAGGCAGCTGCACACAGGGCCAGTGGAGAAAGGCTTTCCTTCCAAGGGGAGATCACCATGCACAGCCCCAGGAGTCGGACCAACTCAGCAATGTCTACGTTACCGAGGTGAGGGCCAAGCAAGGCGTTTGTGGGAAGAGCCTAAGGCCACACGTGACAAACCAAGGTCTTGACCCTTTGGATCATGAAGCGAAATGTGGCAACAGTTACACTGAGAACAAGGCCTTCCGACTGCAGCTGCTGCTGCTGCAGAGGACGCAGCAAGGATGAGCTTGACAAATGAGGAAATCAGCTCACATAACGGTTCCTGGAAGTCACAGAACCTGAGCAGATGAAGATGAATATCCCCTGTGCCTGGCTGAACTCCACTCTCGCCACCTTAGGAAACCTGCTACTCAGGAGCAACATGTGGGCAAGAAGGACAGCACAGCAAGGCTGCTCTGGCACCAGGTCCACGGGGGAGGAGTGCCAGCTGCAGGGTGAACGGCAGTACCCAAGGGCCTACCAGCAAGCGGGCGCCTCAGAGGAAACCCTGCATTCCTGTGTGGACTTCTGCTGACGCCACTGAAAAAGAAAATGCACAACAGATATTCTACAGCCTTTGGCGAGAGGGTCTGGACTCTGCCAGGAAGCCCTGAGTCATGTTCTACTGTTATTCTCAATCAGCTTTGGTAAACATTTATTTTGGTAAAAAGGTAAAAACAAAGAAAAATAATGAATTTCAGAGCTTCGGAGCTCTGAGTTCATCATGATGATGCAGAAGAAAGCAAAGACAACTGCAAACTCTGACCCACCTGCTCGCACACTGTGACACACCTTTCAGGAGGAGCATGACAGTGGCAGGGACAAGAAGACCTCAAAGGGTCAACACCATCCTCAACAGAGTCCTTGGCAGGGTTGGGGATTTGGCTCAGTGGTTCCAGCGCCTGTTTTACAAGCGCAAGGACCCAGTTCGATCCTGTTTAACCATATACAGTACTGAGTGTGGAGACTTACGCCCAGCAGCAATCAGCACACATACCACAGTGCCGGGCATGGTGGCTCACGCCTGTAATCCCAGCACTCGGGAGGCAGAGGCAGGAGGATTGCTGTGATGTGAGTTTGAGGCTGAGCTCAGGGCCAGCCTGAACTACAAAGCGAGACCTGTCTCAAAAAAAAAAACCACATAGTCCTTGGGGCTCAACCTGCTGGCTCCTCGGGCCTTGGCGGGACGGAGGGAAGAAGGACACAGTTCACGCACTTGCCTAGGCTTCCTCAGGCTGCGGCTGCACTCGGGGAGGAAGCAAGTCCGTGTTTTACGATTTCTTTTAACAAGATGGGGGATGGTTCTAAGTCAGCGATGGTTACTCACAAAAGCAGGCTCTGTGGGGAGCTCTGACACGAATCATGGGTGTTAAAGGACCTCAGGCTCTTCTGACAGCACCTCTTGGGGCAGCCTGAGATCGTGTATCTCCGAAGCTGTCAGGGTGCACTTACCACAAGCCTGTAGAAGAGCCTAAAGAACTAAAGAATGTGGTCCAGCTGCTGCAACGAAATCCAGACGGACCTGGAGCACGGCTGAGTGCTGAAATGACCGGCAACCCAAGAGTGTGGCACCTCACAGGACCGAGACACACCTCCCAGGTCAGCACAGCACGTTTCTGGATGTGTCTGGGGTCACAGACTCGTGGCCGCGGGGACACAATGTCAGGTCGCTCTCTCTGGCACTGCTCCTGAAACTGTGAGCTAAATAAATCTTCGTCCTTTAAGATGTGGAGGGAGACTCAGCACTGAGAAAGCTGCCTCATAAAAAAAATATGGAAATAAACACATAGAGCTGGTGCTGAGAGAGAGAAGAGAAGGAGAGAGAGAGACAGAGAAAGAGGGGGTGACCTCGGGAGGAAGACACTTGTACGCAAACACACACCTTACAAGGGGAGGACACGCACAGATTCAGCAGCATTTGTTCCCGCCAGCTTCCAGGAGTGAGGACCCCCTTGCCCGGCTGTGTCCACCTCGGTGTCGGCCAGCGCCAGGGAGCAGTGTAGTATTCTGCCAGTCTTGCCACATCTCTGAGTTCTCATCCATCTTCCCAGAGAAACAATGCAAGCGAAGTTTGGTTAGACTGGTTTAAGACAAGTATTCTGTGGACTTGTTATAAAACAGAAAAAGAGAAGGGACAGGAAGCAACTGACACCAGCACCATCCTGAGGGGGGCTGTCACATCACGACAAGCAGCCCCAACCACTTGTTCTTAAAATGGCAGGAAGAAGCTACACTAGCACAAGGTACCGATATCCGGTCAGATGCACTGAGTGCGACTTCGAAGCGAGAGGAGGCACTAGGACGGGTCAGCTGCTCACACCTGGTGACACAGTGGCCGTCACGGGCAGCAGCTGGGATGACAGCATGTGGCAAGCGTGCCCTACAAGACAAACCAGTCCAGGCACAACAAATACATCGATGACGGCTGCAAAGTCCGTTTATATGAACAAAATTAAAGTCAAGTAACGAGGGCGTGGCTTTTTAAAATGAAGATAAGTACCTACTGGATTTGTTAAACTCATCTTTCCCTTCAGCCAAATATATCCAAATTCTGATTCCTTCTTAAATGAAGTTGTTGGAAGGCCTGATCAACTTGAGCTCAGCTGAATACATTCAGTGCTTATCACTAGATGGAGGAGTCAGTTTCCTTTCATGATTTGTTTGCTTTTCTCTTTGTTCTTCTAATATCACAATATTTGAGGCCTTCCCATGTTCTTGGTGTACAGTTTGTAACGTGCCTGTTTTCCATCCTAAGTTTTGGGCCGTTTTCTGTGAAGGCTCAGAGTAAGCGGGAGGAGATAACGGCCGCAGAAGGAGCGGTGGTCCCCGACTGCTCACAGCGCGTCTCCAGCGCTCGGCGCCAGACCGAGCACGCTCCAGGTAAAGACAGGACTCCCTCCCCCCAAGGCTGCACTTGGCCTTTTCTGCCGCATTGGAACAGAAGCCAATGAGGCCAAGAACCTCGAGTGAACCCGAGTTTGAAGTGAACCCCTACTTCACTCCAGGCAGTGTGCGTGAATGTGTGTGCAGACACACACGTGCGGCGGTACAGGGGACTGAACCCACGGCCTTCGCTCTCACCTACATCTCAGCCCTTCGGTTGTTGTTTTCTGTTTTGAGAGATCTCGTTAAGTCACTAATTGCCCAGTCTAGGCTGAATGGAACTTAGGACCCTCTTCCTCAGCCCCCAGAGTGCCCGAGTTCCAGTATGGAACCACAGCCAGCAGCGTGAACGTTGTTCTGTCAAGCTTGCACAGGGAGCTACGCTGTGCTAAAGGCCTGCTGCATTTGGAGCCACTCCATTTGTAAGATTCCCACACTCTTGTCAAAGTTCACTGAGGCAGCTTCAATGTTCAGAGGCCAATGAGTCAGGAAACTGCAGAACTGCTCGCTGGACCTCCACCCGACATTCTCAGAGGAGCCGAGTCCTGTGGGCTCCTTGCTGCTGGAAGCTCCTGGTGGGCAGGCCAGGTCTCATCTGCACTCGCGGTCTCAGTACCCGACACACGCCAGGCACCACAGCACGCTTCTCCTGGGCAGCGTTAAACCCTGCACAGGACCCGGGCACACACAGCTGGGGAGAATTCGCTGGCACCCTCACAGCTGGACCTGTTTCTGGGTGATCAGGTGCTGGAGCCAGGAAGGAGCCAGCAGGGTCGCCTCCCTCTGAACACACCTGTAACTCAAGTTCTTCCAAGCAAATCCCGTACCTGCTTTCCGTTTGCCAAGAGCCTTCACAGAGCAGCGCAAAGGGATTTACAGGCACCTGCTACATCCAACGTGTGTGGCTCGCCACACAGATCAGCGAGTTACGACCTCGCGGCAGGGCGCTCCCTTCCCGACCTGGAACACACCGGTAATCGAAGAGATTATTCAGTCCTGGCCGGGGAGAAAGGCTTTGCGGGGCAGAGCCTTCTCCCTCCTTGCTCAGCAGGGATTTTCTTGCCAAACTCTGGAAGAGTCATATTCTTAAGGGAGGACTTTTTGGAGTGACGCTGCACACACATCTTGCTTCACCATCCTTGTGGCAGACAAGCAAGGCTGCCCTTCTTATGGCTTAGTTACTGACTCTGAAATGGCCCCTTCTCGTGGCACCCGGAGGTTCCTCCCCGGGCCTGTAACACAGAACAGCTCTAGAACCAGGACCCTCACCCGCATCGTCTAAGCCGGCAGCACACACGCCGCTCGGGCCGTCCACGCCTCGAAAGCTTTGCCGCCACCGCTCAGCCCGTTCCTCTGTTGTGCTGGCTCCGAGCAGCTGCCCCAAGGGCTGTCTTCTGTCAGCTGAGGAGCTGGCCCTTGGTACAAAACAAAAATGAAATACGTTTCCAAACACATGGGCACGGGTTAATCAGAAGGGTTTTCCGAGAGCTCCTTAACACGGAGTCTGTGACGTGAACCGTCACCGCTCCACCCTCAGACAGTGAGGCAGCAGCTCTACAGAACACAATCTCAGTCTAAAAATGTCCCCCGCCCCACCTACAACAACCCTTCCGATTCATACAAGACCCACTCTTACGGTCCTCCCCAGAGACTCAGACTCTCCTGCCACATGTGGATGGCAGCTCCTGGGTCCCGAACAGGTGGAAGAGCCGGACCCCCCTGCAAGGTGGGGTAGGACACGGCAGTTCTTCCAGCCTCGGCTCCCTGGTCCAGGACCCTGGCAGAATGACCATGCCACACAGAATCACTGTGAGGCAAGCGAACCAGTGAGCCCAGAGCAACTCTTACTGCCCACGGGACCCCAGGTGCACCTTGGGGACCTGTGTGTGCCCCATGCCCACGTCTAGAAGTCGGCTCTCGGGCTGCAAGTGTCTGCGCCCAACTGCACCCGGGAAGAGAAAGGAAAGAGCTTCCAGGTGCCGCCAGTGCCACCGCGGAGCCGAAGTCAGGGAAACTTCATGCTCAGCCCTGCAGGGGCTCAGCCGCTGTAGGCTGCCCGTACACAACCTGCCTGAGCTGGAGCCTCCGTCTGCCCACTTCCATTCACATTGCTAAGCAACGCCACGCACCCCCACTTCTATTCCAGGTTCTGGCTGATAGTCACAGACACCTACAAAGCTGCTTCCCACGCGCGCGTATTTTTAGGTTGGTTGTGAGCAGTCGCGTGTGCTGTTGGCGCTGAGTCCCAGTAACCATGCTTTGCACTTGTGCAAAGCTTATCCTTAAACCTTGAGGACAGATGGCGACCTTCTCCTCACCAGCCCCGGGACCCCTGAGCCAGTGGCAGGGCGCCAGCTGTGGCGTCTGTGCAGGGACCCAGCCACCCTCGGGCACAAGCCACAGAAGAGCCCACCTGCCTCGGCTTCCTGCACCTCCAGCAGGTCAAACCAACACCCATGTCCGCTTATTTGTCAACAGAGATTTGACTGAACTACATCATCTGAGTGTTTAGTTTCCAGGACATCTGACAGTTAGACCTCGAGGATCCTCAGACTTCCTGGCGATGGCTTCTTACACTGACTGATTCGGAACACGGAAGCAAAGAAAACACTGAACTGGAGCAGGAAGCCAGGGAGAGAAGAGTGCTTAGAGGAGTCCTCAGAACCGAGAGAACCAAGAGAAGGCGGGCTCCAAGCCCCAGCCCCCCCAGGACCTTCCCAGGCGCCTTTGAGGGGCTCAGAGAAACACCTGCCACCAGGGTTCAACGGTCAGGTGGCCGGGACTGGTAAGAGACAGGCCCTGAAGGTCAGGAAGCAGAGATGTCAACGACGAGGAATCGCCAGACACTGTCCAGAGAAATAGAGTCAGCCGTGTGGGACTTGGGCGGGTGTGGGGCCTGTGGCCTGAGGCTGCCCAGAGTGCTCCCATCCTACATGGCAGACGGAGGAGCACTCTGGTGAGAGCTGGTAAGTGGAACCCAAAAGAATCGCAAGAATGTGCTGGTTCCTAGTTTGTATATAGGTTACTTATTTATATCTTGTCCTCTCCCACAAAAGGGTTTAAGGCAATTTACAAAGAGTTCTACAATACAGAAAGTTTAAATAAACTTCCAAAAGAAAAAATAAGGCCGAGGAAATTTAAAAATAGGTACAGTTTCAACTCAGGTCCTCTAGCCCTGCAGGGAGATGCATGCTCATGCATTGTTAAATTGCGGAGGCAGGAAACCACGCCAAGCACCCTTCCGGCACATAAATACAGCAACTGTCGGTCAGGCTGCTGTTTGCTACTATGGCCCAAAGTTAGTTTCTTCACTAACTGGCTCCCAAAATAGCCATCAAACTTGTGCCTGTGAAAAAGCCCCTCTACTGTGCGACATGGCGAAGGGGTAGCGGGCTTTGAGTCAAGGTGCTGGAATCCTGCCGCTGGCAACAGCCAGCTCTTAGCACTGAGTCAGCGGCATCCCTCACCTTCCTCCAGGTGTCCTTTCCTCTTCTCTTCTGTGATGTGCCATGGACAGTGGCCCTTCCAGTCTATTCCACCCTAACATAAAGGACTTCCTGTTGTCATATCATGCCATGCTGTTTTGATTACTATAACTTTCTATGTATTTCAAAGTCAAGCAGCGATGCCTCTAGCTTTTTCTTTTTGCCGAAGAGAGCTTTGGCCAGTTGGGGTCCTTCATGTTCGCCCTCAGATTGCTCTTTTCTTGCTCTTGGAAGGATGCCAGTGGTGCTTTGATGGGACCTGCACTGCACATGTAAATCTCTATTTAACTCAGACATTTCACAACATTATTCTAATCCAGGAATGTGGGATTTTTGTTGTTGTTGTTTTCTGGTTATTTTTGAGACAGGGTCTCGCTTTGTGGTTCAGGCTGGCCCTGAGCTCAGCCTCCAACTCACATCACAGCAATCCTCCTGCCTCTGCTTCCCGAGTGCTGGGATGACAGGCGTGAGCCACCACGCCCGGCACTGTGGTGTGTGGTACTGGTTGCTGCTGGGCGTGAGTCTCCACTCCCAGTATGGTATGTGGTTACCGGGGATCGAACCCCGGTCCTTGCGCTTGCAAGACAGGCGCTGGAACCACTGAGCTAACTCCCCGGCCCATGGGAAAATACTTTTGGTGTGCTCTTAAGATTTCTTTCATCAGAGTTTTTCAGTTTTCATTATAGCAGTCACACAGACCAGTGGAAAATAATAAAGTCCCAGCAATAATGTCACACATTGCTTCCCACAAAGGGGCCAAACAGGTGTCACTTCAATAAATGGTGCCAGGAGAACTGAACTTTGACCCCATCTCCCGGTTTATACAAAAATAAACTGAAAATTGATCAAAAAATCTAAATCTGAGGCCTGAACCTGCTGTGGCAAAGCAGAACAGCTTGCATTACAGCAAGTGTTATCAGCTCTGTGTTACAGGCCAAGTGCTACAGCTCCAGCAATCTGAAGACTCAAGAATCCGAAAGCCATTGGCAGAGGCAGAAAGACTTCACTTGCAGGCTGGCTCAGAGGAGTCTGCCCACTCTGAATTCTGAGCCCTAAGCTGAAATGGAAGCAGCCTTACATAGAGATCTACGGGGTGAGGGTGGGGCCGTGGGCCAGCCGGGTATGCTCACAGAAGTGGGAGGGCATTACAGAACATTCTGGAAACACATACCAGGTGAGCACGCTCACAGAAGCAGGGGGCGGGGTCACAGAACATTCCCGAACCACCAGGGAGGGACACTGTCTAGCTCACAGGACACTTGGATACACTGGACAGGAACATCTGCAACATGGTCAGCTACACTGCTGGAGCAGAACGTTTCATGGAAAAAAGATGAGGGCGAGGCTTGCCCTGTTACATATTATTGTTTTATCATACTTAAACTAACAGAATAAAGCATAAAAGGAACATTTACAGACATTAGTATAGATAAGAATTCTTAATGAAACTCCAAACCACAGAAAACAAAAGCACAAACAGACAAAAAGGACAATATCAAACTGTAGTTTCTGCACAGTAAAGAAAAAAATAAAATTAAGAAAGCAATTAGAGTAAGAAAATATTTGCAAACTATTCATCTGAGGGCCGGGGAGTTAGCTGAGTGGTTCCAGTGCCTGTCTTGCAAGCGCAGGGACCCAGGTTCAATCCCCGGTAACCACATACAATACCGGGCGTGGAGACTCACACTCAGCAGCAACCAGTACCACATACCACAGTGCCGGGCGTGGTGGCTCACGCCTGTAATCCCAGCACTCGGGAGGCAGAGGCAGCAGGATTGCTGTGATGTGAGTTTGAGGCTGAGCTCGGGGCCAGCCTGAACTACAAAGCGAGACCCTGTCTCAAAAAAAATTATTCATCTGACAAAGGACTCACATCAAGTGTATAAGCTTCAAAAAACTCAATAATCAAAAAAAAATGAACCCAACTGAAAACAAAAGAGCAACATGAATACACAGTTCTCAAAAGAAGAAAACCTAAGGGCAGCACCTTTACGAGAACGGCAATATCTTTCACCACTGAGGAAATGAAGTTGGACCTCAGCGATTATCTCCACCCCGAACAGCTGCCCAGCAATGTAAGGCTGTCAGTGCAGAAGAACAGAAGTTAGCAGAGGCACGTGGAGCACGCGAGGCTCCTCCGAAAGCTAAACCACAGCCAGCCTGGGTCCATCTGCCGCACGCTCTGTGTACAGAGGGAAGCACGTAAGTGCGTCAAAGAGCCACCTCCGTGCCCGTGGTCCTGCTCCACCACCCATAGCTGTGGAGGCATGGAACTCATAGAGGCCCATCAGCAGATGGCTGGATGGAGGAGGAAGATGTGGTACACACAAACCGGAGTATTGTCCTGTCCTATCCATACAATGAAGCAGCCAGACAGAGCAACGCTGCACACCCTCTTGCAGTATGGATACTGAAGAGCTCACACGAAGGCGTGGCTCCTGGCTCTGACTACCCGCCCTGTGCAGTGTCCTTGCTCTTGGCATTACATCCTCAGTGCCACACTCAACACTGAGACCCTCCGAGTGTAGCCCAGATGAGGAGCTGGACCATCCAGGTGAGGCCGGGGCTGGGGCCATGCTGAGTACAGGACTGGTGGCAGGAGGGGCCCCTCATCCTGCTCTGCTGACCCCAGGGCAGCAGAGGAGCAGGAGCCCACAAGCGCAGTCCCTAGATTTCTGGGGTCTATAGGCAGACTTCACAGTATCACCTAGAGGAGCAGGACAGACCCCCAAAGCGGCCTGAGGAGGGACTCTGACAAGGCTCCGAGCCCATCGATCTGGCTGACTCTAGGGCATCTAGGGTCCCTTGACTGTCACAGCCAGAGCTTGGCAAGGTTCAGTCCTTCAACCAAAATGGGGTGAGGGGGCCGGGGTTAGCTCAGCGGTTCCGGCGCCTGTCTTGCAAGCTCAAGGACCCGGGTTCGATCCCCGGTAACCACATACCATACTGGGTGTGGAGACTCACCCCAGCAGCAGCCAGTACCACATACCACAGTGCCGGGCGTGGTGGCTCACGCCTGTCATCCCAGCACTCGGGAGGCAGAGGCAGGAGGATTGCTGTGATGTGAGCTGGAGACTAAGCTCAGGGCCAGCCTGAACCACAAAGCGAAACCCTGTCTCAAAAACAATGAGGTTAGGGGTGCCAGGTCCACAGCTCGAGGTACGAGGGTCACACCAGAGGGTAAAGCCTGGGGCAGCGCCAGATTCCCCAGGGCAGCAGATCCCTGAGACCCTGGCCCCCAGGAGGGCGTGGTACTCTCTGCAGCTCCTCCATGCTAAGCTCTAGCTGGACAGTGGAGGGTCCTAGATACCCCTCATGGCCCCTCTCTCTCCAGCTCACCAGGACTTCAACTTCCTCACAACACAGAAATGGAAGTGAAGGCTGGGCGACAGGGGCACCTGATGCGTGCCAGGGAGCAGCACTCAACACCACAGCATGGGCAGAGTCCGGCCAGCACAGGGCCTGTGCTCCAGTGCCACCACCACGTGCCAAAAACCAGTCTGCACACGTGGTCTCAGTGGCCCAGGAGCATGTCTCAGGAACCTGTGACACCAACACCCTGGGCTGCATGCGCATCGACGGACCCAGAACCTGACACCAACAGCTCCTCCTCCTCCACTCCGGGTCACAGGGCCATCAGCCAGGTGTATACGTCACTCGTGCAGACAAATCTCCTGTGTTGTTCACTGAGCCAGGATCATCTTCTGGGCTCACCGCTCACGGACAAGCACAGGAAGAGTGCCGAGTATGTTGAGGGTCCTTTACCACACAGCCATGATGTGAGTGAAGTCTTCTGACCTTAAATGCAGAGAAATCTGACTTGAACGGTGGTCTCAGTTGCTGTACCATTCAGCCACAAGGCTTCATAACTCCCCGCTTCCCCCACTGCACACAAAAGAAAAAGAACATTCACTATTTTCACCAAAAATAATCCTACCTAGCTTCTCCCAAACATGGTATACATGAAACCTGTAGGACTTAACAGATATTCAACAACCACTTCCACTGAAACCAGAGGCCCTCCAGGGTACAGATCCATGAATCATAGCTTAATAGCTATTGCTACCCCAGCGTTGGCCCTCGCGAGCCACTGTGGCTGGGAAGGAGAGAAAAGGACCCTGTTTCCATGCTAACACACACATAAGTGGACGCTGTCCCACAGTGCTGCTACAGAGGCAGGAAATGCTGGCCGGAGCCCCAGACAGCAGAGGAACAGGGACAGGAACTCTGCCCCCAACACAGCATCTGCCCCAGGAGGGGTCAGAGTGTTGCTCTAACTGCAGAGTGGGGGGCCTGGACAGCGAAGGGCAGCAGCCTACGCTAGCGTCTCACACCCAAGACGGAAGCAATCACTGACGGAATCAGTCCACTGATCTCTCCCAGAAGCAGAAGTGGATTGAGGTGGACCAAAGGGCTACAAAGCAGAGAGACACAAGTCTTCGACACGTAGGCCTTTGCTGGATCGGGAGACAGAAGCAGACCCACCGTGCCGACACCAGAGCCTATCCCTGCCCAGCTCACCACGGCCCAGGTCTGAGGAGGAGTGGCCCAGGTGGCCAGGGTTTTGCTCAAACAGACGAACACAATCGAGGTGAAAGCGCCACTTCAGGACAAACCCACACAGTCGGCCTCACCTCCCCCCTTGCCCTCAGGCCTAAAAGTGGGCATTTAGTGGCCACTGCTGTACTATACACAGTGCTCTGTGCACACAAAAGTTACTAACAGAAGAAAGAAACATGACTCTACTCAAAACAGTCAGAGCTGACCTGCAGATGAATCACTCTTTGGTGTCAGACACCAAGAACTTTAAATCAACCTTCAATATGTGAAGCCTCTCACCTCCCAGCAGCTGAGGCCATCCTACACTCCTGATCTCATGCTTCACCTCCTGTCTCCACCAAGGAAATGCAGCAACGGCGGCGAGGCTGGGCCTCTGAGTTAGCCAGCCCTGCAGCACCGCTGTTCTCTCTGCAGCCCTCCTGGAACGAACGACCCCAGAGAGTATCAGACCAAGAGGGGCTGAGGTGGACACCGCACGGGAGGGGCTCCGCAGGGCTGGTGGGCCTGGTGACTGACCACAGAGCACCCTGTGGGCCTGGGCAGCCTCAGCTTCCAACCAGTCCTCCTGGAGGCACTCCACCTGTGAATTTAAGTGCAGCCAACAAAAAATGAGCAGTCAGTACATAGACACGTGACAGACAGCAGAGCCCTGTTCTAAACCACCAAGTTCTGGTGTGATTTATAACAGCAGTATAACTAATGCAATGCACAAAGAAAGAGCAGTGAGCTTAAGTGTGGATCAATAAGTCACCCGAGCTGAAGCAGAAGATAAGAAGTTGAGGACAAACAAGACGTCGGTGACCTTTGGGACAGCTGTAGAGGGCAGCTCGCACACAACTAGAATCACAAATGCAGGCAGAAAATGGGAACAAAATACACGGACAAAACACTGAGTATCCCCTACACCTACAGATCCAAGAAGCTGGAGAGTGCCACGCTGGAACAGCACAAAGAAAACCACATCTGAGAAGCCGTAGTCACACTGCTGAAAACGGAGAAGTCTCCAAAGCTGCTATGGGGGTGGAAGAAGCCACATGAACGTTACACAGAGGAGACCATTCTTTTTTTATTTTTGAGGTGGTTTTTTTTTTTGAGACAGGGTCTCACTTTGTAGTTCAGGCTGGCCCTGAGCTCAGCCTCCAACTCACATCACAGCAATCCTCCTGCCTCTGCCTCCCAAGTGCTGGGATGACAGGCGTCAGCCACCACACCCAGCACTGTGGTATGTGGTACTGGTTGCTGCTGGGTGTGAGTTTCCATGCCCAGTATGGTATGTGGTTACCGGGGATCGAACCCAAGTCCTTGAGCTTGCAAGACAGGCACCGGAACCACTGAGCTAACTCCCCGGCCTCACAGAGGAGACCATTCTGAGAGGAAGAGTTAACTTTTCCTCAGAAATAAGGGGGCCAGAGGCTGCAGAAAGATATCAGACAGGAACTATGCTAGCAATCCACACACGCACGCACACACATGCACCTGCTCTGTGTCCACACACACACACGCACCTGCTCTGTGTCCACACACACACACATGCACACACAGGAATGCACACACATCCACACAAACACACCAGCTGTGTCCACACACATGCATGCACACATAAGCATGCACACACATCTGCTCCACATCCACACAGACATAGTTTTTGCACATCAGACGTCCTGAGCAGTAACAGGGATGACTTATGTAGGTAACAGTCATGTGTCCATGCTCGGCAGGGCAGTTTGACAGGGGACATAAAGACACAGTCCCACAATCAAGGCCACCAACCCCTCAGCCCCGCAGGGTGCTCTGTGGTCAGTCACCAGGCTCACCAGCACCCAGCACGGCCCAGCTTTGGGCTTGCGCACTGGCACGAGTGGATGAGGTGAGCCCTCAGTCCTCAGTCAGCCCCTTTAAGCACCACAGACAGAGGCTCAGACTCCCAGAAAGTTATTGCTTACAGCTGGGGAGGCTGGGTCACATAGGACCAAGGCACTGCAGAGGTGGCATCTGGCGAAGACTGACCTCTCCATGGGCGATGTCTTTCCCCTCTGAGCTCCTATGGTAAGGGCCATGAGGCCTGTTGTCTCTGCCTGGAGTGTTGAGCCCACACGACAGCTGCACCTTGTAACAGGCCCCTCGCAGCCCGGTCACTCATCAGTTTCCACATGCGAACGTGGGGGAGGGGTGACATCCGGCTGCACAGCATTATCGGTAGTCCCCTGTCTGGTTCTGTTTTAGCACAGTGCACAGAATATGCATAACTGTCGGTGCATCTGTCACTCACTTTTTTCTCATTTATTTATTGTATGTATTAATCATAATCCGCCCCTTCACCTATCAATGACAATTTGAGCTGCTTCCACTTTTTAGTAATTATCTTAGTTTTTCTTCATTGCCGGGACAAAACACCTGGCACTCACAAGTTAAGGTTTATTTCAGTGCCCAGTTTGTGGAGGGTTCAGTCTGCAGTTGGCTAGCTCCCCGGCAGGGTGAGATGGCAGAGGGGCACTGCTAAGCAGGAACGGCCATGGCACAAGAGACAGGCAGAAGGCAGCAGCAGGAAGCCTCCCTTTCCCTTTACCCCCTCCAGCTACCAGCCTTTAGGACATGCCACCCGTGCCCACGTTGGAGCTTCCATTACCCACACCCCAACGTGCGCTAAACAAATCAGTGGGCTAATTTGGCACCACATACCATGAAATGCCAGCGTCACACACACTAGGTCCACCTGCCTCTGAAAAGCTCCACCCAGGAGTCTGGTGCCCACCTGGGGGCAGTGCGGGGTGCCCGGGACCTCCCGGCTGACACTGCGGGCTCCAGCTCCTTCCGTCTTCCTGCTGCAGACGTCCCCGCTCAGGAGCACGTGGTCCTCAACCTCTCCCGAGAAGGTGAAAGAGAAGCAGTACTCCAGAGCCATTGGTTAGGTTAGTTACTAAGTATTTAATTTTTCTTGATGCTATTGTAAAAGGTGTTTTCCTACTTTCTTTCTTACTGAGCCCATTATTGTTATACAACAATGCTACTAACTTCTGTGTGTTGTTTTTGTATCCTGATACATTACTGAATTTGCTTTTTGATTCTAGGAGTCTATGGTGGAATTTTGGAGTCTTCTTTTCATATCATGTCACATGCAAATAATGATAATTTGATTTCTCCCTTTCTAAACATATTTCTTTCTCTTGTCTGGTTAATCTTGCTGAGTTTCAAATACTAGACTGGGCAGGAGTGGTGACAGTGGACATCCTTGTCTTGTTTCTGATTTTAAAGAGAAAGCTTTCAGCTTTTCTCCATTTAATATGATGTTGGCCGTTGGTTTGTCGTAAATGGCTTATATCGGCTTGAGATAGGTCCTTCTGTACCTGTTTTCTTCAGAGTTACATACAGTGGCTGCTGGATTTTTCAGAAGCATTTTTGCCTCTATCGAGAGCATGTAATTTTGTCCATGCTTCTGTTTGTGTGAAGTGTTACACTGACTGACTTGCGTGTATTGATTTGACCCTGCGTCCATGAGATGAATCTTGCTCGGTCATGGTGTATGACCTTTGTGATGGCCGACTGCATTCTGTTCACTGATATCTTGTTGAGGATTTTTTATCGATATTTATTGAAGAGATTGGCCTGTAGTTTTCTTTTTGGTTGAGTCTGTCTCTGAGTAATGCTGGCTTCCAGTACTTCCAACTGGCTCTGGAGTACTGCTTCCCTTTCACCTTCCCGGGAGAGGTTGAGGACCACTGGTGTCAGATCTCCCCTAAGTTCCTGCAGTGGATCTATCAGGTCTTGGTCTTTTCTTAGATGGTAGATTTTTTATCATTATTACTGACTCAGTTTCATCACTTCTTATTGGATTATTCAGGGTTTAATATCTTCTTGGTTCAATTTTGATAATTCATATGTGTCTGAGATCTGCCCATTTCTTGTGGATTCTCCATTTTACTGAAATAAGTTTTCAAAGTAGTTATTAATAATCTTCTGGATTTTGAAAATGCTCTTTGTGATTTCACCTTTTTCACTTCTAATTTTGTTGATTTGGGTGTTTTTTTCCTTTTTGGTAGGACTGCCTAAGGTTTTCTGTATTTTTTTAAGAGCCAGCTCTTTGAGTCACTGATTCTTAATACTGTTTTTTAAGTATCATTTCACTGATTTCTGCTCCAGTCTTTATAATTTCCCTTATTGTACAGCTCTAGACTTGGACTGTTCTTGTTTTTCAAAGAGGAGTTCACTGTGACATTATTCATTCATCTGAGCCTTGTTTTGAAACGTGATCCCTCTCCTTACCGGATACTTTTTAGTTTTCCTTCACGCACCACACTCCTGTATCTATTGAATTCTAGCCCTGGAGGATATTTCGAAAGCCGTAGAATTGTGAGTGTCCGGGGAAGGATGGAAGGTGAGGCTCAGAGAGGTCATCAGCTCGGGCTACACAGCCCTGGTGGGAAGAGTTGAGCCCTCTCTTCTCAGGAGTCCCTGCTCCGGCCAGCCTCCTGCTCTGGGCAGGGCCTGGGCTCGGCTGCTAGACTTGGGAGCCTGAGCCCCCTGGCTGGGCCTACGGGGCTTCTCTATGCTCCACACAACAATTAGCGTTCTAGTCGGTGTCCAGGTGCGATCAGGCTGTGTGGTGCTTCTGCTGTGAGAAAGGCTCTGCCCAGTCTACCTGCAACAACAAGCTCCCCAGAGGTCCTCCCACTCCTCCGGCATTTAGCTCCCCGAATCCCTTGGTCTCCGTCCTCTGTGGGTCTCTATCTCCCGTTCCTAAGGCTCCACACTCCCAGGACTGGATAGGACTGGCTCCTCTTCACCTCAACAAGGGCTAAGTGGAGCCCCCAAGATGTGGTGCTCCAGTGTTTGATCAAATCTGAGAAATGGAGTCTAGGGATCAATGCTGAATGGGGTCCCCAAGACAGGGGCTGCTGTGGGCGAGTGTTGCTGAGGCCGGAGTGACCATGTTCTAGAACTCACCTCTAGACCACTCCCTGACCTGTTCTGGAATCCGCTGGAGAGACCTTGCTGCCTCTGCTGACGTTCCTTCCTGTGTATACAGACTTCCATTGCGTGGCTCACAAACAGGACACCCCAGAGTACCCTACAAAGGCCGTTTCCTTTTGCATCTTGTTGGCAACCAGGACAACCTGTGACGTAGGAGCTACCGTGACCCCAGTAGCCTCTGACACAACCACGTCCCAGGAGGACATTCTGCTAAGAGTCCATGGCAGCAGCTCCTACCCTCCTGGAGGCCCAGATGTGGGCATCTCACACATGGGCCCTGGGGTGCCAGGGGCAGCCACAGACACAGTCACATCTTCTGACACCCAAGAGCCAGGAGCAGAGGCTGCTGCCAGACAAAGAAAAGTTCAGGAGGCCCAGGCACTCCGTGCTCCTGTCTGCCCAGAATCCAGACACCACGGCCCACCCGAAGTGCCAGGACGGTGGAGACGCCTCGCTTTGCCCTCGCAGTCCACTCGCGGCCTGGACCCTCAACTCCACAGCTGCAAGCAAGACCCAGATGACACAGCATTCACGCTGGGGCCTCCTGCTACAATGGCGGCAGGAAGTGTCCTCTGCAGGCCCGAGTCCGGGGACCGAAGAGAAAGACAGCTCAGTGGGGACCACGAGACAACAGTCACACAGAGACAGCCTCACGGGACCTGTGGTCATCGTCCCGGCAGCACAGGCAGCCGAGCGGCCCGGCAGCGCAGCTACAGACCGCCCAGAGGGGTCAGGAGCATGTCCCAGGGAGGGTCCACAGGCCTCAGGAAAGTGAGTCGCAGCAGAGGCTGATGCCACTGGAGGGCCACTGCCTGACCCTGCCCTCCTCAGCTCTGCAAGTGAGAGTTTCCATGCAGCGCAGTGTCGTGCACCCTGTCTCCACTGTATGGTACCCGAGGGGAGAGACTGTTGCTTCTACAGAGACTGCCACGTCCCTTCCCCATGAAGACAGGAAAGGACAGCCGGTCCCCAGGAGACTCACAGCGGTCACATCACCGGGCCAGAGCCATCGCTGGAGCCCAGGCTCCTCAGAGAGCTCCAGGCACAGGAACTCTTCCAAAGCAGGCAGTCCTGACCAACTGGGTCCCAAGGGGCACCAGCGTCTCCTCCACTGTCCTGGCCACCCGTGGCAGCTGGAGGGACAAATCTGCCAGCTGCAAGGTTCTGGGGGAGCAGCCACAGCCCTGCCTCCCCCGTGCCAGTGCTTCCTCAATAACAGAGAGTAAGCAGCGGCGCCACAGCCCCCCAACCAGGGGCCTCTCTCCCGTCTCCTCTCCTTACCTAAGACCCAGCCACCATCAACTCCAGAAAGTAACCAGGTCCCCCGCACAGGCCACACAGGATCTGGCTGTCATGCACCGTCTACCGTTTTGCTTTAGAGTTCAGGAAGGTTTTCGTTGTTGTTACTGTTTTCATGTCAATGGACTTAATAAACGGTGCTTTTGGTAGTCACTCAAATCCCGCAGGTGTCTAGAGGAGGAGTGAAGACGCTCCTCCCCTCCGCTCTAGCTCTGAAGGAATCAGTGCTAGTGTCTCCATTTTTTCATGCTTCCCTAGGGGTGGCTGTTTTAAAACTTTCTATTACAACAAGGTTGAGAGAAGAAAATATTTAATATGCAGAGCACATTAATTCATTTAAATATTTCTGATACCTCTGTGCTTGAAGCACTGTGCTAAGTGCTCAAGAATCAACTTACAGTTCTCTGGGGCAAACACGGGAGTGCTGAATGTACGAGCGCTTTCTTCTGAGAACGGTTAAAGAGCCCCGTGTGCGTGAGTCCCGGCACGGTGAGAAAACCAGCCTGCCTGCCTGCAGACACATGTGGGTGATGGGGACCCCCGGGCACAGCTCGGGCAGTGTGGTCCTAGGGCAGGATGGGATCTAGGTGGCCCCGTTATGCACTGTGGGGACCACAGGCCAGGCTGGACAGGGGTAGGTCCTCCTTCCCTTGGCACGGGTGGGGTCATACCCGCCACGCACTGGAACATTTCCGCAAGAGAAGATTCTGGAAAGCAGGAGCCTTGGAGCCACGCAGGGACAAGATGGCGGCGAGCAAAGGCTTCGCAGCGGCCTGATGATGGGTAGCCACAGCACAGGGGAGATGCTCCCCTGGCCACACTAGGAACCTGCACCACCGAGAGAACCGGTAACCTGTCCGGCTGGCTCTTCCATCAGCTCTTTCACACCCTTGTGGCAGCACCTGCTGTGACCTCGGCACTGTGGAGCCAGCAGCCTGGTTAATACAAGCTGTGCTTTTTCGGTAGTAATTAAATATGAGGTCTGTAGAGGAGTTTTCAGGAGTATTACAAGTTCAAGAACAGCCCACACCACTCAGCAACTTAGTGAGACTCCAGTGGTTTATATCTAGAGGTCTCAGAGGCTCCAGCACCCATGAGTGGGTGATAGGACCATAAGCTGATGCTCGTCCCCCAGGAGTCCACAGGTGACTCATCATGAGGACACAGGATCCAGTAGGAACAGGCATCTCTGGGGGTGGGGCCTGAAGCTCTGATGGACAGAAGACGGGGACGAATGGAAAAAACGGTCTCAAAAAAAAGACCTTGAGGCCATGTGTCCCTAAGAGACCTGCTGGTGCCCCAAAGCTCATCACCTTCAAACATATTATCAGAAACAGGATCTTTTAGATGGAGTCACCCTGACCTGGGTCATGTGCAACAAGGGCGGAAGTGAAATTTCCTCCAAAGGCAAACAGGTGGGACCTGCAGCTGCCATTAAGCAGGTCCTGAGTTCAATCCCTCATACCAGAAAAAGAGAAAGAGAGACAGAGACAGATAAGAAAAGACAGACAAAGAGGGAAAGTCAGCAACACAGGAAGTCCGAGTGGCATGTGACTTCCTGCCATGACAGGCTGGCAAGCGCAGGAAGTTCAGGTCTTTCTGGCATTGCCAGGAGTCCAGGGCAGTCCTGGCCCTATAGAGCTTTGATTTGGACACCTGGCTCCAAACTGGGAAACAGCAGTGTTCTGCTTTTAAAGCTCTTGGATTTTGTCCCTGCAATGGCAGCCTTGTCCAACTTAAGCAGTATCAGAGCCAAACCTAGAGAATCGGCCAAGCAGCTCCAGCCTTGCTCCACCCCACACCCTGGCTGCAGCATGACAGGTTGATGCACTCTAAGCCTCACTCGTCTCCCTCACTGTCGGCATGAACCCACCAGAGGGACGGCCTCGTCACCTCCCACCTCCTGCACCCCACACCCACAGCTGGCCTTCCGGAGTGGAGGAGGCCTTTTCCACCCAAGACGCTGCACCCAGCTCCCAGAGAGGTGGCTGTCACTCAGAAGATCCTGATGGTGTCAGCAGCAGAAACAACCAGGCGCAGCCCTCAGGCCACACAGGCCAGGACTGGGCAGCCTCTGCCCCCAGGCACACCAGGCTGCGGGGAACTACACAGAGACCCTTCAGTCCGAAGGGGACCTCAGTCCTCAGACTCTGAGCACTGGGGTGTGAGACCAGAGAACACAGGCCTGTGCGCACGGAGGGAGGGGGAGAGGGGCAGGAGAGTCTGGGGAAGGGATTAAGGAGGGAGGGGACAGAAAGGGGGCGGCTCCAACTGCCCAAGTTCCCTGGCCTTGTTGAGCCACACACTTCAGCCCTAGTGTCCACGCAACCTCACGTGTCTCAGTCCCTCCTTGTGCACATGCAGCGTGCGATGTGGGTGTGCACTGCACGCCCAGATCCGTGTCCCTTGTGGGTTGTGTGTGAGGTAGAAAGGCTCAGACGAGGGGTAGAAAGACTCACTAGGTGTGTGAGGGATGGAACAGAGCCTGGAGAGCCGCTGCAGCAGCGCTGGACGCAGCAGCGATACAGGGAGGATCACCTGCAGCCCCGCCTGCACGGGCCTTTGACTGGCACTGGCGCCACTCCGCCCACCGACCTTTGCAGGCTCCCGAATCTGAGCAACGCATGAGAAGCCCTGCACAGCTCAACACCAGCTCTGTGTGGGGACCTCTAACTGGTCTTTACAGGCACCTCAGCTCCTGCAGACTCTCAGCAGATGCCAGGCCAGAGCACAGCCAGGGCTAGTGTGTGGCGGGGTCAATCAAGTAGGAAAACGGCGCTGAATCAGCATCAGTTTATGGGCCTCTAGGCTGATCTTAAAGCTATGAGAAGGTAGCTGCAAAAGTGTGTTATGTAACCGACGCTTTGATGAAGGGTTGCTGTATCACAGATAGGACAAGGAGAATCTTACAAGATTACTAAGAGATATGGTTGCCTAGCAACTTGCACTATTTGCTCTTCCAACATGTGAGAACAGAGTACAACTTCAGAAGTGCATAGAATGTCAAATCTGAAGAAAAGAAAGCAAGCCTGCAGTTCAGCTAGACAATTCAGGGCACTGAGGGCCGTTAGCACCTGAACTGGGACTGACAGCATGCCCAGGCTCCAGCTCTAGCCCCGTGACGATCTCGGACTAACTCGCTCCCCCAGATTCCAGCCGAGCGCCCCTCACGGCCGTGCTGTCTGCCTGGGCACCGGGCCAACCACTGGGCACAGGCAGACCCCGTGTGGCTGGCCCCGCCCTCCAGGGTGTCGGTGGTAGGACACGTCCCCAAGGAAGAGACTGAAGATGACTTCCCTGTTCCCACAGAACAGAAGTGAGATCTTCAGGGCCTGTTTCACCAGCAAAGGCCACACTGGACCCCACTGGGGTGGACCGGGCACAGCAGGAGCAGGTCCAGAGGAGGCAAGGACAGCACTGTCACTTCGGGCACTGCGTACCCACCGACTAGCCCTGGAGCACCAAGGGGAAGGGACAGTCCCTGCTTTGGACATCTCACTAATGGGGAACGGGACGTGTGGTGGGTGCCAGAGTGGGCAGAGAGCCTGTGGAGAAAAACGTCTTCTGTCAAGCAAGACACCGACCTCCAGAAAGAGGCAAGTGCACACTGAACGGTAGTCGGGATGAAGAATCAGTCCACAGAATAAAAGATAGCTTTACAGCAAGTATCTGATAAGGGATAAATGTCCTGAAGATACAAAGGATTCCTACCACTCAGTGACAACAACAATTAAAAACAGGTCCGGCCATAACATCACATGTGTAGGAAACATGGACAGCCGAGTCGAGGCGGGCGGGTAGGCCGGGGGCATGCTGGTCTGCAGGTG
>PVIR01006662.1:0-64830 GCA_004026965.1 Petromus typicus | reverse complement strand
TTGAGACAGGGTCTCACTTTGTAGTTCAGGCTGGCCCTGAACTCAGCCTCAAACTCACATCACAGCAGTCCTCCTGCTTCTGCCTCCCGAGTGCTGGGATTACAGGCGTGAGCCACCATGCCCGGCACTGTGGTATGTGGTACTGATTGCTGCTGGGCGTGAGTCTCCATGCCCAGTATGGTATGTGGTTACCCGGGATCGAACCCGGGTCCTTGCGCTTGCAAGACAGGTGCCAGAACCACTGAGCTAAATCCCTGGCCCAGTAAGCCATTCTTGAAAGAAAGCGATACCACAAGTTAAATACCTCAAATAATTATATGAATTTGTACATGTTTATATACAAATAAATTCACGAGGATACATACATATGTTCTTTCCAACTTAACATATGTTAAATTGCAGATATCTGTGAAAGATGTATACCTATATTTACTGATATGGGATACATTTATTTTTATAAACATGTGCATTTGAACCTGAATTTGAGGTACAGCAGATATTTTTGTTACTTACAGAGATTTTTAAAAAGTTGAGTCCTACAGACTTTAATTTTTATTTAGCATAGTCAGAATGTGCCCTAGCATTTGGATTTTAGAAAGTCCCTTCAGAGACTTTTCTGCTTTGCTTGAGACACATTCCTTTAGTCAGTGCCCTGGAAGATGAGGGAGGCAGGGAGGGGACAGACAGACAACAGATATGCAGCAGGTGAAAAGGAAGAAACTGGGAAGATTCTTCCCAGGAGAGTGAGATTTATTTGCTTGTTTATATTAAATGTTTTGAGTCTGTTCATCCTTTCACTTGATTTATCTAATGTAAACAAGCAATATATCCCAATAATAATCATTAATATCAGAGAGAATGGTATTATTATTTTGAAATCTCCTTGTTTTTCATGCACTACATATCTGACCCTCCAGAAGAAATCATATAGAAAAAATAATCACTTTCACACCATGGTCCGTTGGTCAATACACTACTTACAAAACTTTTATTTTTGGACTCAAGAAAGAAAAGCCGACCCTCGGGGAATTAAGTAGAAATCCATTTTATGGTCTTCTAGGGTAATGCAGAAGGAAAAGACAGCTGAGCTCTCCTGGGAGGGAGCCATTAGGAGTCAGAGGCAACTGTCTCAGGAATATAATAAGGAAGTGCTACTGGGATGGGGTATAATTGAAAAGAGGTGAGTGTGGGAAAAGGTGTATTTCCTTCCTCCGTAGCATTTTTCTCAGGTTAGCCCAGGTCCTTTGTTATACAGTGCCTTGTGGTGAAAGTTCGTGAAGCTTCTTCCCAAACACCACCCTATACTTGAAGGTACCACTCTCAGCCTTATATCCTCAGCCTGACCTTTCTATGCATACATCTTTCATGCAGTAGTTTGCTGATCAGTCTGATGTTACACTGCATGAGAACTTGTACCAAGACTCCTGTCTCGATTGTGTGTGTTGGTGCTCAATAAATGTTTGTTGAATGAATGAATGAGCAAATCAGTTGTGATCAGTAATTCACTGAGACTTGCACAGTTCTTTGTTGATGGGGCCTTTTCCAGATTCCTCCTGAGCTTTTTGGTCAGTATGTACAACAGAGATAATATAATACGATGTTCAACAACCTCCACATCAAAGAATAGATATTGTGATGTATGTTTTGTGCACAGACATAATCATAGAATGGTATTCTTCTTTAATGTAAGGAAAAGATATTTGTTGGTTTAATACTGGAGCTTATTGCTGGCAAGAGAGAATGTCTGGATAGGGGACAGTTTGCAAAGAAAATAGGTAACAAGTTTTGCAATCTGTGAATGATGAGGGCCTGGACTTTCATGTCCTCTAGAAAGGTGCCTTGACAATAGGCAGAAAATCCTTCAGTAGAAGTCATTGACTGATAGCTGGGCCAGTCCCATTGTGGATTTTTATGGAATCCAAATGAAATATTGCAACAGCATCTCAAACATCTCATGTTGAATGAGGTTCTGAGTCTGGTGAGCAGGTCAGCAGTCTGATTTGCCAATCACTTTTCAGTTTACAGCTATGGCCTTTGGTAAGGACTCAGTATTCATGCATCATGCTTTTCTCTCGTCCTCCTTTCCAGCCATATCCATCAGCTTCTATCATGGATCAAAGCAGTGAAGTTAAATTGACAGGAACATCAATCATCAGAGCACTCTGTAAACTATATGTTCTTGGCATCTTCTCCCCATTGCTCCCAGTAAATGAATGGATACAAGTGCAGTTTCTTGAGAATAGACTGGAATCGTGTTGAATAGGGCCCTGCATGCTCCTAGGTTGGTGACTTCAGGCATTTCCAGCACCAAAGTGCAAACTATCTAGCTTATTCCTCTTCAAAATGATCATTCGTGCAGTCTTAGAGTGCTCTGAGAATGCTCCCAGGAAGTTCTTTACCAGATATCTGAACTGAGAGATATATACAGAGGAAGACTTGAATGCATTGTGTCACAAATTGATCCCTTTGAACTCAGTCGATGACTTTCATCTAAAAGTTGCCAAGACCCAGAAATATAAAGGGAAAATATCCATTTTCTTGTAGCATTAAAAAAATGAGAGACAGGGAGTAAAGACTCTAGATCTCTAGAACTTGACAATCACAAATCTAGCCAAACCCTTGAATTTTGGTCTGCTCACTTATGTAATGAGATTATTCTTTAAAGTTAAAGAGAATCACATTTTGGAGCAATTTAAGGTAGAACAGATATTAGATATTGTACCTGGGGTTGCATTGATCCTCAACGAAGGTAACTAACCTGGATTTATAGGCCATGACCTCAGAACACATCCTTTCAGAGTTCTGTGACATATAGAGATTTCCAAAATTAGTAGAAGCAAACAGATCTTCACCTACCTTATGTGCATGTCATTTTCTCCGAATTCATGCATGCAGAGCTCAGGCAAGTTCTCTACAGGTTCCAGTATTTATCTCATACTCTTTAGGCCCAAGCAAAACCATATCAGTTTAGGAACCATTATGTCATCCACATGATATTTATTCTCATGATTTCTTTTTTCATTTCCCAGACTTTTCTATCACTTGCAAAATCAACCTGTTTCACTGCTAAAAAACAACCTCAACAAACTCTATTGCTGACACTGATTTCAATACAGTGTGTCAGATAAATTTATACTTTGTCCAAATCCTCCCTTGAACTCTGCCTCTCATGCTATTTGGGAATACCAACAAATTCAAAGTATTGTAATACTTTTAACATAGCATATATACTAAGAGTAATAATCATCTAATGATTATTTAGTGAGTATGCATGAAATACACTCTGCTGGACCAAACACTAAGAATGGAGAAAAAGAATGAAGTTTGGTCCCCAGTTTGAGGGATCTATACAAGATGTGGTGGGGATCAAGAGATCAATCTACTGAGTAGGGAAAATTATGTAACTCAGTAGAAAACCGTTCATGGGACAAATATTTATTGAGTCCTCTCTTTGGAATCACTGTACTCAGCTATGAAAGTGCAGCCACCTGAATTAGTTTGCTAGGCTTGCTTGAGAAATCACAAACAAAGGAAGTTTGAAACCTTAGGAAAGTAAGATTTGGACATTTTAGAGAGTGGAAGTTCAAATTCATGACATTGCTAGTGACCCATTACCTCTCAAGGCTCTGGGGGAGGCTTTCCCCTAACTTCTGGTGGTTACCAAGAATCCTTTGGCTTCCAGCAGTAGCAGCAAGCAGTATCTGATTCTGTGGTCACATGACCTCCTTGTGGGTAGATCTGCATCAGTCTCTACCTGGACTTTTCATAGAGACACCAGTCTTTGTACTTTGGACCAACTTTAAAGTTAGTGTTACTTCATCTTAACTAACAACATCTACAAAGGTTCTAAATCTACAACATCTACAAAGGTTGTAAATAAGACCATATCCTGAGTTCCCAGGGGGGTACTATTCAAGTCAGGAAACACCTTATAAATCTTTGGGTGGGTTATATTATTGGATGGGCTGTAGTCTTTCAGAGACGGGTTAGCATACCTAGATAGTCTCAGGAAAGGCTAGTAGGACACAGGCCTGAGAGTATTTTTCTCATACTTATGGAATTCATAATAACATTTTAGACTGCAATCAATTATGTCCTGGGCTTTTCTTTACTTAATCTTCACAACAGTGATGCATTATTATTCTTTCCACTGAGTAGACAAGAAGCTGGCTGAGAAAATTTAAGTAACTGATGACCTAGGCATTGAGACATACATTAAATCACTTCCAGAATCTGTTGTGCAAGTTGAACTTTTACATTTCTGGTGGGAAAAAATACAGGTAACTTTGTGATCTAAACTTGAGACAAAAAATTTGTCATAATCATTTTTGGAAGCTGAGGTGAATCAGATATAATCCAGTACATATACTGCGTATGAGTTTTTATATCGATTAATTACATTTTGTATCTGTTAAGGTGGAAAGAATTATAGAAATCTCAGCACTTATGATCTCCATTAAACCTTCAAGTTGTTTCCATATGGTTATTTTCACCTACTTAATAGACACGCTCTTCCATTTTCCCTATCGTCTATGGCATTTTCAATTTGTGAGCAGGACGGAGATGATCACTGAACATACTTCATGGTGAACAGAATTTTTGAGTCACCTTCTGCCTTCTGTGAGTTCCAAAGTCCTGCTTTCAGCTTTCCAGTATCAGCAAGGTGCAGGAACTCATAGGTAAACTAAGTAGGTACCTGGGGATCTCGTGTCCAGTCTAATCTACTCACATACTTGCTGCATTGTTCAGGAAAGTTGTTTATAGGCCAAATCCTACCTAGGGATCTCTTTTGCTTATAAAATGTTTTAAAGTAAATTTTTGATTTGAATGACTCATAAGGGCAAATGAACATGATCTAGGTTCTCATACACCTCACTCATTATTTACCTCTAACTGAATTATATTTTTATGTTAGCCCTCCAGCACCTAGAAGCAGTTGTTTTCTGTCACTGTAAACTTGGAACAATGGTAATGAAAGTACAGTCTCTGGACAGGTGGCAGGACCTGGACCTCAAGCCCCAGTTCTCTTCCCTCCACACTTCACTGCTTCACCTTTCCTGATTATTTTGTGTGTTTATAGATAAGTATACCTAAAATAATTTTAATTTTTTTGTTGTAGGGGGAAGCCATAACAAATAATGTTTCTCTTGTCATAATTGCAAAATTCTCCCCATTTTGTCCAATCATTTATTTTCCAACTCAACCACTAAACCTGTTAACTCTCTAACCTTTGCAGAGTCTGAAATGTGCAAAGCATGTGACAGCTCGTCATAAAAACCTGTATGTCCAGCTTCTAAGAAATAACCAGCAACTTTTTTTATTGCTGTAAAGTATTACACAGTTGAGGTCAGAAATTGCTTGTAATACATTGTCTATGAAAATGTAATGACTTTGACAAGAGTAGTGTTTAATAGCATGAATTAGCCTAAGCAATAATAATGAGATTGTTAGTGTTAAATGTAAATGCTTTCCCATAGCAGGCCTCTACTTGATAAGATAAAATTGTGGCAGAAATATTTTCTTTGGCTTTGTTTAAATGTCCTAGCTACTTGGCATTATGTGAAAGTTAAAACTCACATTACAGATTGATAGTATGAGCCTAAATAGTCATTTACAAAACAATTGCCACCTGAAAGCTGACTATCCTGTACTGTACAAGGACTTGCTGATAGTTATGAAAAAGAGAAAAATCAAAAATGTATAAAGCTCTCTAAGAAGGCATTCAAAGAATTAATTTAATAATTGGTTAAATTTACCAATTAATATTTAAAATAGCACAAAAGTAATTATTTAACAATACTTCTAAAAGAAAAATACAATACAAACATAGAGCATATAATTTGGGAACCATGGGAGGCTTTACATTTAAAAAGAGATAGTTTCTGGTTCCAGGGATTTAGCTCAGTGGTTTGGCACCTGTCTTGCAAACACAAGGACCCAGGTTCGATCCTCGGTAACCACATTCAATATTGGGTGTGGAGACTCACGCCCAGCGGCAATCAGTACCACATACCACAGTGCCAGGCGTGGTGGCTCACGCCTGTAATCTCAGCATTCGGGAGTGGAGGCAGAGGCAGGAGGATTGCTGTGATGTGAGTTTGAGGCTGAGCTCAGGGCCAGCCTGAACTACAAAGCGAGACCCTGTCTCAAAAAAAAAAAAAAAAAAAAAAAAAAAAAAAAAAAAAAAAAAAGGACAGAGAGATAGTTTCTTAGACGTTAGACTTGATTTGAGAAATACAGACCATAGGAGTTAGAAAACCATAAAGTAAAATCCATTACCAGAACTGCAGGCAGTGGATGGAAACTGTGAATGGACACAAACACAGGTCCCCTCATTTAGGCTAAGGATAAATGAAAATGTCATAGGATCAGGGACATGTCCAAAGCCTAGCAGTAACAGTGAGTCCCAAGGCCTGGGAAATGCATTGTCTTCATGCGTAGAAAGAAAGAAAAGAGACAGCACAGCTGCTAGTAGACGGGGAGTGTGTGGGCTGGGCCATCGTCACTGTGTTCCCCTTCAACTTACTCAGGTGAATTGCTCGTCTTGAGTCTTCCGGAGACAGCTGCTCTAACTGAGATGCAGGGAAGGAGATTCCGCCATGATCCCTTTCTCATTATGAATAGAAAGGCCGAGAGGCTTTTTCATAGGCAGGCCTCTTGCTGTCCAGGGGAGGCAGTGTGAGGCCATGGGAGGGAGCTTAGCGCTTTGTCAGCTCTCTCTGTTCCCCGACAACTTGGACTGCAGGTTGTAAGTGAGGATGGGGCAAGTTGCCACCCTGCACAAGTATGAAATCTTACCTGGGAACCATGTGCTAGAGACTGCTGCGCCTCAGAGGAGAATTTAACTGCAAACCTGACGTGGTGTAGTTGGAATAAGAGAGATAGGTAGAAAGTGAAATGACAAACCTTTCTCCTTGCCATCTCCTCGATTTTATTCAAATTTCAATTTAAACAGATGACATTAGTGGGTCCTAAGATTGTATTTATTTATTTATATTTGAAAATGTGCTACTGATAAATAGGACTTCACCGGTTATTTAAAATGACAACTTAATTCTTCACGGGCTTTACTTCATGTTAAGCCTTCAAAACCATTGTTTTCATTTATTCTCACCTACAATGTGACCCTTGGGAAATACTCACCTTTTTGAACTAGGACAAGGAGTCATTGAAGGACTAAATGATTTTCCTAGAACTACTGGTCATTAGTGGTATTTTTTTTTCCCCACTACTTTGTGCTCAAGGACTGTAGAAGAAGGAAGTGATAAGTAGTAAAATGACACCCTCATGTGCTGGCAATGAAAGACGCCTCTGTAAAGAAAGTGGGGCATTGGATTTAAACTAGGAACACATGCTGTGATTAAATCTGGAAAGATTGGGATTTAAAAATGTATGGGGGGAGGGTTGGCTGGGAATTTAGCTCCATGGTTCCAGTATCTGCCTTGCAATGTCCGGAGTTCAATCCCTGGTAACAAAACAAACAAACACACAAATGACAATTGTGAAGAGCTTATGGGAATGAAGGACCAGAAAGAAAATACGAGGCAAAAACAAAGGTGGAGATAGCGTAAAAGTATGTTTAGGGTTATGTTTAGGCTTTACATCTGTCTAAATTCTAAACTCCCTTTCCAGCCTTACTCCTTCACAAGGGAAAAGAGAAAGGAGGCTTGTTGGTGTAGTCTGTGTGCTTTCTTCTCTCATGTGTCTGTCTTAGCAAGAATGTGTTCCTGTGAGGGTATTTCCCACACTTGTACAACCACACCTCACATGGAGGCACAAGTGGGTGGGAACCTGCAGAAGTCAGTGGGCGGTGGAGCAAGATGGGACAGAACTCCTGCCTCGGGGGACCTAAATCCATGTGCTGATCCAGTTCACAGCAATTTCCCCAAGAGACTGCATCATATTCCAGTGAACAGGCGTGCCTGCGGCAGAAGGTTGCCATGGTAACAAAAGGCCTGAAATATTGACTATGACGAGCAACAGGCCAGTGAAACAGCCTAACTAGGATTTATGGCACATTATAGTGTGAAAAGCAGGAGAAAATTACTGTAAAGGCAGGAATTATAGCACAACAGAACATATAAACTCCCAAATCCATCTTCCTAATTAAAACAGCATACTCAGGGGTAGAGCGCACAGTAAGGCTGTTAGTTTAAATGGGAATGTGCTCTCGATGCTCTGATACACAGTTTATCGTTCTGAACACTGTGTGTCTTTGCAGAGTGTAATAGTGGAAGGAGGGACGAAAGCAAGCATCCTGAGAGGCTCGATCCAGATCAGACACATTCTTGGTGATGTAAGGTCTCTTTGAATACTTGTCAGGGATCCTACAATGGACCCTCTCTTGGGAAAAAAGCCAGCCTTTTCCAGGTGTGATAGCTGGGAGAATGATACTCCTTCACTTGCATTCCAACCAGGTATGCAGTGGGAGAGAAGAGCAGGACTAACTCAGGAGGCTCATTATGAAGAGGAAAGGATGTTGACTTCCCTGATCCAAAGGATAACTCAGTATCTCACTATCTGTGACAAAGGGCTTCAGAGTTGTGGGGAGTGATTGTCACATTAACTTCCTAGGAATGTTCTGTTGTCTACATTCCTGAGGAAGAGCCAATAGAGTAACAGTATTGTTTAGATCTGCGAGGTCTGCCAAATTGACCATATGTTTTCACTCATTATAGCTCGAAGGAAATATAGTCAGGTTTCAGTGGGGAAGTTGCAGATTAAAGGATGAAGAAATGCAAGGTCAAAAGTGAGGTCACTGTTCCATTGGCAGGTGGTTATTAATGTCACCCAAAATGTAGAGAGAGTAAAGGAAAGTCCAAAACACATTTTTTTTTTTTTGAGACAGGGTCTCGCTTTGTAGTTCAGGCTGGCCCTGAGCTCAGCCTCAAACTTACATCACAGCAGTCCTCCTGCCTTTGCCTCTTGAATGCTGGGATTACAGGCGTGAGACATCAGGCTCAGCACTGTGGTGTGTGGTACTGACTGCTGCTGGGTGTGAGTCTCCACACCATGTATTGTATGTGGTTACCAGGGATTAAACCCAGACTCTTGAGCTTGCAAGACAGGCACCGGAACCACTCAGCTAAATCCCCAGCCCAAAACACAAATTTAACATAAGACACATGATCCTATGTGTAAAGCAGGATGTAAATCAAGTCTTGGGAAACTGAGAAGGTCTCATTCTGGGATACACTTGCTTTTTGAAAAGAGGAGGTTAAAGAGTATTGCTGCTATGCATCCCCCCAACCCCTATATACACAATCTTTGTTTTCCTTTTTCTGTATTATTACCACATTTGTTTTCCCCTCATTATTTACCCTTACACTATTTCCTTTTAAATATTTTCTACTTCACAATATCAACTATACATAGTGCAACTCATTTACAACTTTATTTTCTCATACCAGAGAAAAGATGATATTTACACATCTGTGACCTGTTTATTTTGCAGGGTGGGGGGAAAAGGGAAAAAATGAGAATCAAGTCATGTCATATTCTGGTACAAACTTTTAACGTTGAATGCAATTATAATGTGTATTCATAATGTATCAATAAAGATAATTTTTTTAAAAAGAGTACTGCTGCTAAAGTTGTAAGTCTAAGTATGAATGGAAGACAGCAGGCAAAGAAAAGTGAGAAAAGGCAAGATGGTCCCCAGAACTAAAGAGCAGCCAGCAAGAGTATTTTTAAGAAATTACCAAAGACTGTCCCTGAAAGTTCAACCCAAGTTCTGTTGGATCACCAAGGACTTTTCTTATAAGTGGTTGTTTTAAATTTTCTGGATGGGCAAATAGCTCCCTCATATCCCATAACCTGAATGTCTCTTTTATGCTTTGCTCAAAAGCCTGCCCCACAGAAACTAAGTTTTCAATGCCTAGAGCTCTTCTTACACCTCATATTTTGTGTGGAAACCTTGTCTTGCAATTCAGATTAAGAAACTCCTAATTTTCACAACCTTAGTTCACAAACCTAGTTATCCATCTGTAGCCATCTGTGTCATGGAGGAAAAGTAAACCACCTTTTTATAATGGCTCATTATTTGTCTTTCTTTCAAGTATTTATTTCCTATTGGAGTTCACAAAATGCTAGAAATACACACATCGATATGATAGTAGCGATCTGTGTCAATCTGCAGAAACCATTTAAACAAAGACATGAAGAATTACTAATAATGCATTAAACCCACCAAAGAAAGTTCAGGATATTTTGAAAATCATAATAATTCTTCAAGTTTCCCCCTTTTTATTTTCTTAAAAGCACAGTTGCCAATTTATACTCCACCTGACACAGAGGGTTTGTAAAGTTATAAAGGCTCATATTACTATAGCTTGTGCAGTTTTCAGTCAAGACCATCATAGTTAGATGGTGTGTGTGGATACGTGTATGGGTGTAGGTCATTTATAACATCTCTACACAAATATTCATACCTGTGGGTTTTCAAAGATGCCTGTTATTTTCCCTAAAGTTACAGTTTACAAAGAAATGGAGAGAATTTGTAGCAGTTATGATGTGGCAATGTAGGGTTTTTGTGTAGCACAGCAAACATATAGAGTGAATATGGCTAAGCCATATATGACTGAAGCATCAGTTACACCTTCTTTATACATTTTTGCTATCAATAACAGCTCCCCAAAGCAAGATTTAATAGACTTTCTCTAGCATATGGGACTTTTGGTCTAGATTAATAATGTCATGATATTTTCTTTAATGAAGCTGGAAATGATTGCTTTATTTTAACAAAGGGACCTCTACGTGTCCCCTGAGTCTGAGCTTCGAATGTAGACGATCGGGGCTGCTCTATCACAACTGTCTTCGTGCTGATAATGACTCTCCTTGGGATTTCCTAATTTCTGCCTGAAATCCGTTGTTTCCTCTCAGGAGGCATTCAGTGAATTTATAGGATGATTCTTCAATTCAGGCACAAAAGAGGGTTTTTAAAATTTTTTTGTGTGTGTATCCACATTTGATATTTGACTTGCTGTCTCACAGTCTCTTACTTTTTTCTACTTTTAAGTCTACATCTTTATTCTTCCTGTGCTGACCAGTAGTAAATCCTCAGTATTAAATATTAATCAAGAGCATCACTATTATTATTTTGCATTTTTTTATTCTCTACTGTCTCTACTGTCTCTACTGTCTCCCTTGGCAAAGTAATCTCCCATGGTGCTTCGGATGGCCTATGTGCCTCTCATGGGTTAGCAGAACAGGCACAGTAAATGAGGAAGATAGTGAAAAAGAGTGAGGTCAAAATAGTGCAAACACACAGCTACAGGTTTCAAATTCTGGTACCTGTGAATTCCAGTTGTGTGCTGAGTACCATCACTCAACTGCTCCAAGTGCCTCTCGCCCACTCACACTGGTGCCCTACCCTTCCTTTGTGAGTCATCAAGACTTAGTGCAAGTATAGGAATTACAGACCCATGTCTCTACCATGATGTTCTGGCTTAGTTCTAAAATTCCCCTTACAAGTTTCCTGTTTAGAGTTGGAGTCTTTCCAAGTCCATTGAATTGCAGGTGTGCTTTCTCATCGGTGGAATAATCCACCATCAGATTAACAGCTGAATGTGTCCAGAGGGGTCATCCAATGCAGCTGGGATCTAGAACAGTGGATTCTTGTCCCCAACCCCTTCCTCTGGCTCTTGGTTCACTGCCCACTCCCAAATGCCATGAGGTAAGCACCTGTCCTCCACCATGCCCTTTTTCCATGAAGCTGGTTCCTTGCTGTCAGTCGACCTTGGACTGACACCCTGAACATTCTGAACCACGTAAACCTCCCTCTTTTAGCTTTGGATGTCAGGAATTGCATCGAATCTGAAGGAAAGCTGACTAATACATGTGAGTTAAAGAAAAATATAACACAGAGAATTTACATCTAGATTTACCTGATGAAGAGCTGCTTGAACTAGAAGTAGAATTTGCAATTTGAGATTGATAAGTTGAACTACTACATGCCTCTGGGTCTTTGGTTAATCCTACACATATCATACTATTCATGTGCAATGATCATGTCTCTTTATCAATATCTTCCCAGAAACCCAATTAGAGGAACCCTTAACTGTGCCCAGACTGTCATCAGTGTTTGCAGAAATTTTGGAGTTCTACTCACCACTGCTTCTCCTTAACAATGATGAATTTTAATGTATCAAAAAAGAACAATATTGGTCCTTACAGCAAAACATTTCCAAAGTTAGAATAGTAACTTTTTTTCAGCCGTGCTTGATGCACTGAAATAAAAATAAACTTTCTAGCACTTGTCTCAACTCACTTAATTCTTAGTTAAGCACAGCATCCTTATGGTTAATTTTGATAATAATATACTCTGAAGGATCTCCAACTGTTTGAAATTTATGATATTATAGCTAGATGAAAAGATTAAAATGGATATTTAAGAGTACTGATTATTATCCTATTTTCCTTATGCAAGCCCAACCTAAAGCATTTACAGGTACCCCACTATATATTTTTTGAAAGAATTTTTCTAGTAGGTGCATCCAAGACATGGGGAAATCTTTTCATTGAAGTCATTAAGTATAGACATTGAAACACATTTTCTGTTTCCTCCTTCCCCCTTTCTTCCTCTTCCCTTGAGTTCTTGAATTCCTTTTTCCTTTCCTTTAGTCTTTATCCCTTACATCTTTCTTTTACTTCACTCTATTATATCTTTCTGCATTGTTCTGGTGACTCACTGTCTGTACCATCAACTACCCTCATAAAGAAGTCTTCCTTTGGACCTAGATATAGATATCTAGCCCTCAGGCTGGGTGTGGTCATGCATGTCTATAATTCCAGCACTTGGGAGGCAGAGGGAGAGAGGAATTGCTATGAGTTCAAGGCCAGCCTGAGTTACATAATGAAACGCTGTCTCAAAAAAATATATATGTGTCTATTCCTCAGAACTTATTAAATTCAAGCAAACAACATTTTGCTTCTGTGTGTATGTGTGTTTAAAAAAAACTTCTCATCCATTAGAAAATTCTCTGGAAATCTTCTAACTTTGGACAAAGAACTTTCCATAATTTTTCACCCAAGTAATTGGACTATGTCTTCTCTAAATCACTGCCTCCTTCTCCTTTGAATTGAGTGGGAGTATAGATTTGTAGATTGGTAACACCTTCCCATGAGTACACTGCTTGCTGTCTCCTCAGAGTTAATTAATATGCAAATACTTGCTAAGAGAAGATAACACATTTTTAATTAACATGAAACCAGGAGCTCAGGATAAAAGATAGATATAGATACATACGTGCATATATAGTTCATATATAAATATACATATATATATAAATATATATTTCTAGTTCTTGGACTATTGGCTGGAGTAAATTGGATGTTAAAATGAAAATTGTAATGTATGCAAAGTTTCCTATGAAAGCATTAATTTTGTGAGCTATGGGATATTCATCCCATACCTCCACCCTCGACTACTCCTATTCTTGGACTGGTAAACAGCTTCGACTTTTCACACTTTAAAAAAAAATTAAATCTTTATTGGTACATTATGAATACACATCATCATCGCATTCAACATTGAGAGTTTGTACCAGAATATAGCATGACTTGATTCTCATTTTTCCCCTTCCCCCACCCACCCTGCAACCCCACCCCCTATATATATAAGCTTTGTTACTTTTTTATTACTATCACATTCTTTTTCCCCTCATTATTTACCCCTACACTTTCTTTCCTTTTAAATATTTTCTATTTCACAATATCAACTATATATACTAGAATTCTTTTACATCTTCTTTTTCTCATACCAGAGAAAAGATATGATATTTACATATCTGTGACCTATTTATTTCACTTATGAGGTTATACTCAAGGTGCATCCATTTAAGTATGAATGACTGGGTCTTATTATCTTTCAACACAGAATAAAACTCCATATAAAAGAACCACATCTTTATCCAACCTCCAATTGATGGACATTTTGGTTGTTTCCAAGATTTAGCAATCACAAATTGAGTTGCTGTAAACATGGGTGCACATATGTTGCTTTGATATGAATCTTTTAATTCTTTAGTGTATATACCTAGGAGAGGAATGGCTGGTTCAAATGGGACCTCTAATTGTAGCTTTTTGAGGAATTTCCCAACTGATTTCCACAGAGGTTGTACAAGTCTGCACTCCCACCAACAAGGGAGAAGGGTTCCTTTTTCTCACACTAGTTTACAGTAAGCCATTTGCTACACTGTTAGTCTTCAAACTTGGAATCAGAATGGTCTCGGATGAACCATGGACAATGTTTATGTTATTAAAACTTTGTAGTCCTAAAGCTTCTCTCCTTTATGTTTGGTGCTCCTCTTTAGCTCACTGTGTTGTCATTCATTTATTTGACCATTTATCCATATATTCATTCAATAAGTCTAGAATTGTTAGTAGACACTAAATGTATTCTCAACCCTGTGCTAGATGCTAGAGGGATGAGAATAAACTGCATTCCTATGGCTTAAGAAGCCTATGGTTTATTTCAGGCCAATAAACAGAATGTTCTGAGTGCACTGTGAAGTCCACAAGCTATGGAGAATGTGCCGCATTAATATAGAAAAGCATGTGATGAGCCCTATCTGTAACTCACACAATCCTTTGCAACTAGAAGGAGCAGTGTAATTAATTTGGGACACTGCCTGGCTTCGTTGTACTGAAAGTGGTTAATCTACCCATCCCTGTGGATCATGATCTTTATGGAAACAATACAGAGTGTGATGTAAAGAGTGCTAGATTGGGCTGGGCGGTTAGCTCAAGTGGTACCATGGCTACCTTGGAAGAACAAGGACCAAAGTTCGATCCCTGGTTCCGGCAGGGTGGGGAAGCGACTGGAAATCAGGACAAGTAGTTACTCCTGGGGCAGGCATTTGTCAGCTTCTTGATGTTAGAAAAATCAAGTTTGTATGTGCTTAAGTTTCCTCACTGGATCATAAAGAGGCATGAGGAAGGAGAAGTGGTATCATAGAAAATGGATCTTCACTAGGCTGGAAAGATTTGAGGTCCTCTCTGTGCATAGCTCTAAGCAGTGTTAAGATGAAAGATGCTACATGCTAAGATATAAAAGGAAATAGTGATTTTTGAGAGTCTAAGTGAATGAAAAAGGCTAGGGTCATGTTTCTGCTGTGAAGACAATTCCCAAGGAGCTAATATGAACAAAATCCATAACAAGCTGGCTACTGAGACCAAAAGACCTCCAGATAAAGGAGTGTGTGTGTGTGTGTGTGTGTGTGTGTGTGTGTGTGTGTGTGGTTTAACTGGCTATAGGGCCCAACAAATTAAGTGTTGGGAGAATCTATAAATAATCTGGTCAACTTCTGAGTCATCAAATTTATTTGACTTTCTTTGCATTTTTCACAATATTCCAAAAGTCACTTGACCTAACTTGAGTCTCTCAAATTTGGCAAGGTAATCTTTATCACGATGATGCTTTGTGACTTGTTTATTTATAGTGTCACCTCCACCATGGTTTGGCTTTGTTTCTCTGTGTTGCTCATGCTCAGAACTCTTTCCACTCCTTAGGAAATTCTAGAAGTTACCTTTCTATCAACCCAGGAAGGAATTTTCCTTCTAGGATGAAGGATTCATAAACCAGAGATTGGGGCCTCTATGAGGAAATCATGCCATCTTACAAGTACTCCTTCCTTCCCATCTGGAATACTTGGTTTTACTCTTCATTGCAAATGGGACCTCATGACTTCTCCACCTGCTGGTTTTACAGCCATCGCATGGCGTTAGTCTCCGCTGACTAGTATATGTGTTAGTGCTGTGAGTATAGGTGATAAACAGCCTGGAGTGATACAAACCTCATAGTGGCTGGACTCAGAGACCTCAGAAACAATATCAGAGAGCAGATTATGTTTTCCTTTGCTATAGTACAAAATGTCCCTCTTTCCTTAAACACAGAAATGCTTCCATATAGAAGCAATGGCAGATGTGGATCAATATAGTTTCACAAGATCTGTTCACAGCTCCCAATCCTCTTGCATCTTAATAGTAAACAAATGTCAGTGAGTTGTAGGAGTGAGACAGATGACTTTCTGTGGGTGGAAGTGAGTGATAATGCCAGAACTTGGGGTTTCCAATGTGAGACTCACATCGCGAGACTACAGCCCGTGGTGAGATGGGACTGGGTCCTGACCCGGCAGCCACACAGTTTTCAGGGGATGAGGCACGTCTCCTGGCAGTGTCTAGTCTGTCTGCCTCTGCCCTTCTTCCTCCATCTTTGCAAAATCTACAAAATAGCTGAGGAAGGGAGTGAGGAGAATGGTGAGTGACCATTCTCCAGTTCTTTCTTCCTTCTCTCCTGCAGGAGGGCCTTGTCTATTCATGTCACAATGCTGTCCGTTGTCCATGTTTTGGGGGTTACTAGTCAAGTCTTTCCATCCCCCAAGTGGAAATACACTCTTTGCTGATGAATGTATTTTTCAAGGGGATCATGTGAGGGACTCTTAAGCAGGGGCTGCCACTATAAATAAAACTCTTGGGCACAAAGAATTTGCTTGAACATTCATTCATATACATACATGTCAATAGCCTATTTCATGATATAGTGATAGATCTTAGAGACAGACAGACACTAAATGGCCTGAAAAGCCTAAGATGTTATTTTTTTAAATTTGTTGGTTCACTTTGCTGACTTGTTCCCTTGAGATTTAGAGTGTGAGGGATATGAGACTGACATATCTGGAATATATAAGAAGTTTATTTGAAGCAAGAACATAAAATATCTGACATAACCTAGAGAAGAAAATGCAGGTTTTGTGTTCAGTGTTTCGTGGGTAACTCAGCTCCCGGTTGTTTCCTATCTTGGTCCTGCTGTCCTTGGAGATTAGAGAACTGACGTTTGAGGAAGGAATGCAGAACAGGACCATATGTTAGGCAGGGGAAGAGACAGAAGCGCAGGTCAGCATCCTACACGGTGATGACTTCATCACCATCGCGAGGTGCCATCTGGGCTCTGACGCTGCTCACCTTGAAACTTCCCTCGGGAACCTCACTCTTTTCTTCTGGTTTCTTTAAGTTCAACTCAGGTCAGACGGGATATCATTTCTGGATTTCTTTAGAAGGTATTAGGTCTCTTGGGCCCAAATTTGAGATAAGTTTTTATAATTTCAAATTTTGGATCCTGATATAGCCTCAGCTTGTCCTTATCTTCAGCAAAGAAGCTAAATAAAATCTGCAGCAAGGAAAACACTGGTGACTGCTACCCGCCAACTACACTGAGCTATTATCGATAAGTGAAAATTGTGCGCAACGAAAGTGGACAACATGGTGGTTTGACGTGTGTTAATACTGCGAAATAACTGCCACAATCAAGCTAATTAGTGTATCTATTACCTTACATTGTAACTCTGGTTTTTCATTTTTGTACTGATGAGAATCTGTGACTTATTCCTATAGCTAACTTCAAGTGTTCACTACATTTTTCTTAATTATAGTCACCATTCTTTGTATTACTCTCTAGAATGCATTCATTTTACTACTTCATGTTCAGATCTGTTAACTAACATCTCTCCATTTCCCCTGTCTACTGGCCCTTGGTAACTATTCATCTATTCTCTGCTTTCTGTGCATGTGTGTGTTTTAGATGTACATCTCAATGTGATCACATAGTATGTCTTTCCATTGTCTACTTTCTTTCATACAACATAATGCTGTACTGGGCTTATTCATGTAATTTCGGATGATAAGATAAATCTTTGTTTAAAAAGTTGAATAACATTCCATTTTGCGTGTGTATATCACATGGTTTTTATTCATTGACCCATGAATTGATGTTTAGGTTAAATTCATCTATAAGTTGTTGTGAATAATGCTACAATAAATATAGTCATACTATTATCTCCTTAAGATATTGTCTTTATATCTTTTGGTTATATAGCAAGCATACAATTGCTGAGTTATATAAAGTTATTTTTAACAAGCTCATGTGTATGTTAATGAGTATGCATAAATACACATGCTACCTCTGACAGATTTTCACACATGTAATCCATGTAACCACACTTTAAAGACACAACATTTTTTTTGAGGCAGGGTCTTACCTTGCAGTTCAGGCTGGCTCTGAGCTCACTGTGTAACTCAGGTGAGCATCAAACTCACAGCAACTCTCCTGTCTCTGCCTCCAGAGTTCTGGGATGACAGACATGTAGACAGGCACTGTGATCTATGGTACTGATTTCTGGTGGGCATGAGTCATCATGCCGAGCATTGTTGTCTATGGTTACCAGGATCAAACTTGGAACCTTTTGCTTACAAGGCAGGTACTGGAACACTGAGCTAAATACTAGGTCCAAAAGACACAACTTTGATCTTAGCTTTTGACTAATGTATCTATCTTTCTGCCTGTTCAAGAGTACACTACCTTATCTACAAAGATACTGCTACTTAAATCATGGTTCTGGACCATTTACATTGATGGCAAACCTTCAAGAGTTTCCAGTGAGAACAGTCTCCCAGGGCACCTGTGCATAGGTTCACCACCACTGATCTGGGAAGTGATTAGCAATGTAGAAACAGAGAGCTCATGCCAAATATCCGGAATCAGAATCTGCACTGAGCAGATCTCTCGGTGACTCACAGATGTACGAAAGTTGAAAACACTCTTCTGTGTTCGAAGAAATGAAGTGTCTTCATTACTTTGTTCACAACTTGTGATGTTTAGTTAGGGGTGAGGGTAAACATATCTAAATCACTTCAGCTTTAAAAGGAAAGTATGCCTTAGCACCCACATTAAAGTTAAACCTGAATAGAACCTACATGTCTTTATTTTAAATGATTCCAGACATAATTCTGATATACATATGAGAAGAGTAAATGACATCCTGGGTCTCATTATGATTTTATATTAAATCCTCTGACAACCAGCTCTTGCCGTCAGCCAGCAAAGATTCTGTGATGTGATAGATGAAGATTTCTCCATCCTGGCTATTATTGTCCCAGTTTGAGTAAAGTTTATAAAAGTAAATATTCTCACACATGCTCACATTGGACTTAAGATATTATAATGTTTCCTGAATATATATAAACACAAAGCCACATAGAAATGCTCTAGGCTCATAGTCTTATACAACTAAGATATCTTTACAAATTTACTAGTGATTTGCAAATACCATGTGAATTAAGAACCCTTAAAATGTAGCAGATTGTATTTTTCTGAAACTAAATTTTCGTTTGCTTTGTTAGTGCAATGTGAATGCCCTGATGTAAGTTTTGTGGTGTTTCGTACATTTATAGTGCTATCTATCTCTATCTATCTTCTCAGTTTCTTCACTTTTTATCTCCATTTGAGCCCCTATAAAACCTTTGTACTCACAGTTGAGGATGTTACTTGCTGCTGCCACTTTCTAAAAATAAATCCAATGTATGTTTATATTCAGCCCATCTCTCTTTCAGGCAAACTTCATCAATTAAAGTGGTAATTCCTATCAGTGTGATTGGAGACATAAACTTGATGACAGCATAACACAACTTCCACTTGGTGGCTAAGTGGCGTAATCAGTTGGGAGGTCATCAAGCAGAATATATCCAGTGTGAATTAGCAGAAAACAAGTTGGAGGAAATATGAAAGATGACTTCAGACACCTAAGAATATTTCCCTGTTTCCTCCACAGTTTGCAGTGGAAGGTAGTAGAGAACAGATTGTATAGATGTGATCTTGGAGAGAGAATGCTCTGGGATCCATTTCCGGAAGTTCTATATTAGATGAATCTCTTTTGAGAAACCTTTGCAGCTTTTCTGTATATATTTGTTCCTTGTGTCTATATGAGGTGGTTATTACCTATTTCATAGACCAAGGACAGCCTGAGATGCAAGGCAGGTCTGTAGCCCACTCTTTTTTACTTTTGTGTGGTTTTTGTTTTGGTTCAGTTTGGTTCGGTTTGGTTTTGGTTTTTATCTTTGAGACAAGATCCTGCTACTTTGTCCAGGTTGGTCATCAGTTCATCATGTAGCCCAGGCCAGCCTCAAACTCATAGCAATCCTCTTGCCTCAGCCTCCTGAGTGCTGGGATTAAGCTGTACACCACTATGCCCAGCTCCTCAGCCCACTCCTAACACATTATAAGCACTCAATCATTAGTAGCTATTTTAACTGTTGTGAAAAGTATTATAATTACTATTTTTATTATAGAGCTGAACACTAAATTTTACTAATTAAATCTGCTATGTGTTTCTACACTCGCATCTTGCTTTAAGAACCTGATTATAGCAGAGGCTGAAAGTATTTGCACAGATATTACTTACATTTGTCCTCTTGCTGCTGCTATTTCTGTAGCTTCTTCCTGATGAGATGCTGCTTCCATGACTTCTAGAAATTGCTTAGACAATTCATTTTTTTTAAACAATGGAACAAATCTGTGGGGAGGAGACTCCATGGTAATATCTTGGGGCTGAACACTGCTAGGATAATGATATTTTCATTAATCACCCCCTGTCCTTTTAATTTTTGTTAATAAAACTTAGCATGCATTCTGAGTTAAGGAGCTAGGTCAAAATGCAGAGATGAACACTATTTGATTTTGCTATTCACTTCTTCCCATGACCATGCAATGGGCATTAAAAGATCACACCCTCACCCCAGAAAATGCATGTTGCCAGTTCTCTGAGATGATGTTAGGAAGAGCTGCTTTGTTTCTGTATTTCTAGTTTCTATCTGAGTAGAGATTTTATTGACAGCCAGATTCAGAAGATCTGTTTAAAGTATAGCAGATAAACAGGGAGGGAGGAAAAGGAAAAGAAGAGAGAAGAGAAGAAAAATAGAACATAAAGAATCAAAAAAGCATATGTACAGTGAGCAGAAAGGCAGTTTATGAGTTAAAGTGAGATATTTTTTAAATTCCCAAATTAAAAATCCTTTCTTTTCTTTGCATGTGTACATCTTTGACATATTCACAGGACTCTGTGGAAATGCAGAAGTACATTGCAATGCCCTGAGAGTCTAGTGTTGTACTGCAGGAGAGGGGCACTGACCTACTTTCTCCAGTAATTACAAGTGTTCAGTCACCTTTTGTGTTCTTCAGTGGTCTTTGTAATTTCAAGTTTTACATGCAATGACAGGAATTCCTTTTGACCTGACAGTTTGGCTTGTGTGAGAGACAAACTTGAAATAACTCTGATATGGTTTCATTTCAACAAAGGGTTAAAGGCCTTTGGGACATTAACACCATGGAAAATGACTATCCATCCATACTTACTAACGTGAGTGTTTTATGGATAGAACAGAGCTGGAACATTTGTCTAACAGTCACCTCAACAAAGACTTAACTGCAAATGACTCAGGTAACAGAGAGGCTTCAGCATCAGCATCTGTCCTTGAACACAGAGGCCATGAGGACAAGGGGACACAAACTAGCTCTTGAGAAAACCACAGTGAGACATGTGCCCTCATAAGATAAGAGGTTCATGACCATCACAAAAGTGCAGGCAATAGAAATGCAGGTAATAGAAGAAGGCAGAAAGCCAAGAATATTCAAGACTAAGCTGCAGATTAGCAATGTAGAGTTTCTAATGTAAGTGACACAAGATAATAAGCTAAAGGATAGGGTCCAGAATCTGCCAGAGGAAGTGATATCAGACACCAAAGACTGACCTGTGGCTTCTTTCACACTGCATTCTGGAGATATGGCATGCTAATTTCTTATGAGTTCGTTAAACATAAAAAAACAGCTGACAAAGCAGTGGTTCTGAAGAGAGTTACAGCAGGCAGAGTAGATGGTTCCTGCTCACTCTGTATGTGAGAAAGTGGAACTGTGGAAAGTATGTAGCTCTGGAGGGAAATGTTAGATTGAAGTCTGACATTTATTTGCATGAGTTGATTATTTACCTACTACTATCATCCTGTCGCTTGTCAGTTAGTTCTAATTTGACATAATGATTAGACATTATTTTGTGGGGGCTAAAAAAAACCATCTAAACAAGTGACACAGTGCCAGACAGTCAAAAATTCTCACTAATGTCCTGGGAAAGGATTTCTTGTTGGCTCTCTTTTGGACCTTTGGACCTTTCCATTTAAAATCTCCGGAGGAGCCAGGGCAATAGGCAGGTGTGATGATCCCCAAATTATCAGACAGAATATAATATGGTTACATCAAACCATGCCCTTTGCTCTGGAAACAGTTACTGCTTTAATTCTGGATGGAAGAAAAACTAAGTTAAATAGATGTTATGGCATAAAAAAATACCTAAACCTAGCAATTTTTGAAATTAGAAATGGCATTTAAGTGCAAAAATTGTGCTATAGCCACTACACTGTTAGACATCCTTGCTCCTACCTTTGTTAAATGTCATTGGAAGTCCTGCTGAGCACCTTCTGTTGTCACATTTTATCACACACACACACACACACACACACACACACACACACACACACACGGAGGGGGAGAAGGAGAGAGAGTGCATGATTCAGTCTATTATTGAATCCCAGTCGAGCTCAACTACTATGCTTTTTTGGAATGTCAGTTATCTAATGAATGAAGGTGGAAAGGCTCAGCCTAGTTTGAGCTAGGGTTAGAAATATAAGCAAATAGCTCATCCTAGCACCTGGCTCCAAAGTGGAAAATGTCATTCATGGGAAGGAGTAGTGAGAACGGTGACAGCCGTTAAGAGGAAGAGTTGCAGAAACTTGAGTGTTCTGCCTGTATAAGGAAAACTTACTAAGGTTCTAGCAACTGCAGTCAACTACTAAAATGAGTATTCTGTATCAAAGGGATTCTGATTAATTTTCTTCTGATTAGAAGAAAGTACCAGAATCTATGGATAACATTTATAGGAAGATATATTTGAACTCCTTTATAGGAATAAATTTTCAATTTGTAAATAGTTGAGTTGTTAGGATAGACTTACTTGGGGGTAGGGAATTCTCTACCAATGACAGTGGTAATAGTAGTAATAATTGACAATAAAAATAGCTCCTAGGGCATTTTGATTGCAGTTGTTAAGTATTCTGCCTTCTTGTTTAGTTCTCATAAAATTTATTCCGTGTGTGTAAGTATTTTCTACCCATTTTACTGATGAGGAAACTGAACACACAAAGAGATTTTCAAGACTATTTAATTTAGAAACAGCTGGATTGAGATCGAACCCAAGAGATCTGATCTTTCCTCTGGTATAGGAGGTACCTGAAATATGCAGGGAAAAAGTGAGAGATTATTCACCTTGATATTAGCAAGGGGAGTCCTGCACTGAATTAGGATATTTCTAGGATGGCTAAGCCCATTTCAGTTAAAATTAAGGGTACTTAATTTTATAGATATAAAGCAAGTAAAAAGGCCTAATACCAGAAGATAATTAAAAAGTTAGATGCAAATTGACATTCTTTTCACAGCACCAAAAAGCCTAAGTTGTTTAGCTAGGTCCTATTCATATCTAATCTGTGCTCAGTAATAAAAACAAACAAACCAAAAAAAGGATGTCATTATCTTTTCAAGGTAGTCTAGAAAAATCACATCTGTTTGGTAGCAGAGCCTACAGCTACCAGAAAAGATGAGTGAAGCTTTTGTGAGAGAACGAGGAGGTATTAACTCAGTGAACAAATATTAACTGAACACCTTCTTTGTACTAAGAACCGAAAATCACTACGAGACAACGTATTCACCAAGCGTTGCCATGTCTGGATATTCTGAGGTTCCAGTGACTATTGTTTCATGAGACTCTTAGAGAAATGATGTTATGTCCAGTTTTGCTAAGAAAGTATATATAGTACTTTAAAAATATTTTATACGATTGGGATAAATAAACTTCAAGTGTAGATGCCACAGGTCAGTGCAGCTCTCTGTCTGGTAATGTGGATTTAGGTTCCTGCATTAGAAGTGTCTATTCACTTCTGTCCAAAGCTTCTGCTCTAGGGATAGGGACTTCCATTGCAGATACAGTTTATGACAAACTGCCTTCCCTGGAATTCACTCTTTGTATCTATCCAGTGTGGTGATTTTGCTGAACTTTATTTCCTTTAGGCTTGAGTATTTTCTATTTCTTTTATTTCTGTAATTATGCTTACTTTCTTCCCACTGATGCCAGATGGAAAAATTCCCTAGTAATATATGTGGGACCCAAATTGATTGTGGGAACATGGGGCATTAATGATGCTTATGAGATAAGGAGCTGAGTTGAGCAGAAGCCTCTAAGTCCTGTTGCTATTTCTGTTGGCTATGAAATGTGAGCACTGTACAGTATTAGGAGACATCTCCTTTTGTTAACATTAGTTTTTAAATTTGCCTTAAAAAGCCCACCCAGGCTTGTCTGTGAGTTCTTCCATGTTGTGAGGGTGAGGCGGGTGCAGTGTGGCACAAGGGGTGTAACTGATTCCCTCACTTTTAATATCTATCAGTCATCTAAAGAGTTAAATGTTATCTCTTGGTCGGCTTTTTATGAATATAGTTGATTCTCTGTGCATGTTTAGATGACTTTCATGGATGGAAGGACTTGCAATGGATTCAATAGTTTCTACAGCAGGCCAGTACCAGTAATAAATTTCTTGTACATCACAACTTGATATCAGGCTCCTCTATGAAAACTTCACATATTTGTCTTTTCTAGTCTCTCTTACCATTTCAAAGTTACGTATTCAGTCACGTACAGGGCTGTGTGTTCATCCACTGCTTTCAAGTTGAAGTGAGTAAGGCTTTTGATACTCAATACCTCAATTTGCTTCTTCAAGAATTTTACTGTAGCAGTTAGAAGGTTAAGGATGATTTAATAGAGATCAAGAAATACTTCCAATTCATATCAGTTCCATAGAACTTCATAAAAATCTTGCTTTCTGTAGAAAAATAAACCTGAGAAGTTTGAGTAGATTTTCTTCCTAAAGATCAAATCTAAAAATAGAAAATCTTGTATAGATGGAAAAGTGAGAGTGATAGCTTTCTAGACTGAACATGTGTTTCCAATACATTATTACATATTCTTGATCTTAAATATCAAGATATTAAAGATTGTGTTTTCAAAATAGAATAGAACAGAAAAGGGTTTGGACATGTATTCCTTCAGTCAGTGAAATCTAGGTCTCAGCAAACAATGAAAATGTGGCTTTCCAGGAGACTTGGGTCGCAGATTTTTGGTCATAACCAGGAGAATAAAATACTTTTTATTCACTTTAATGCTATGCCATAATTGGCAAATATAGAGGCCATGCCAGGTGGTCTCCTGAGGATTCTTGGTGAAACCACATAGGACATTTTCTGTATAAATAATCTTTCAATTTTTCTTACTGGCTGTTGCCTCTTCTTTGACCACCTATCCTTTACTATCTTCCTCCAATCAACATGCTTATGCCCATCCATTGGGATGTCCTGTAAACTGCTAATACCTGCTCTGCTAATATGATGCTTGTGACTAAGGACTGTCTCATGAAATTCTGCCCTCAAAAAGGAAATTTTCAGATGGCTAGATGACTGGTTGATGTCTAGAACTAGTCTTTTAGTGATTAACTCACTGGTTGTTCACCTTAAATATGCTTCTCTCGGTATGAAGAGAACAACTTTAATGTAAATTTCACTATAAAACTACCTCACAGGTCCTTCTCGAGTATCTGTAGTAAGGAAGGATTGTGCGTTTTCTCAGCACCTCTGAACCATGCCACCTGAGTAGGGATGTATGCTGGTTGACACCATCCCACAGTAAATCATATTCATGGAGGTGACCAGTGTGGGAGGAAATGGTGAATGGACAGGCTGGAACTAGAGCTAGAGTACTAGCTCAGAAAAAGCAAAGAAATTGCCTTTCTATTAGCTCTACAGTATTCTCTTTCAGCATGGATATCAAGTCAGAGTAAAGCTAACGAAGGCTTTATCCAAGCAATATATTAACTGTGCATCTTCTGATGGGATGACTGTAGGTAGCAATTTGCTTTCATAATTGATTTCACTAACACCGAGCCACAATTGCTCTCCTTTTGACGCTGGCATCAGATCTCCATACACAGAAGATGAATTCATTGAAATCAAAGCGATTGCATAAGAAATTCAACAAAAATTATCCAGGTGTTAAAATACAGGCTTCTTTTTTTACAGATAATGGAATCTCTTGTAAAATGTTATTTAAAACACCAGATTGTCAAAAACGTAAACATATCTTGTCAAAAGGGATTATAGGAGATCATTAATTGATGTAGATTAGTCAATGCAAATAACAATTAAACCACATTTTAGCATTTCAAAATTATGGCTAAATGGCTATGTGTGAATGCATGTAACCTTAAATTTCACTTCCAATCTCTGTAATAATGGATCATAGAAACAGAGAAATCAAAAAGGAGGAGATAATAATATCTGTGCATAGCATTTACTGTTTGTTCTTAGTAAAACCACTTTGCTAAGTAAAATCAGTGTCCATCACTTTGCTAGGTGAGCTTAGCACTTTCTATATAGTCAGTCATTTAAAACTCATAGTAAATACTTGAGACACATGATACTATTTTATATCCCACAGAAATTTATAGAACTTGCATAAGATCTAATATTATTAGGACAATTAGGAAATGAACTTAGGTGTTTCTAGTTTTTGAGCCAAACTCTTCATTTCTGAGCTCCTGTCCTCAGCAATTTCTATCTGTGATAATACCACCAAATTCAAAATTTAGCTTTTTCCAGCGGTACCTGTTTCTACATAGTAATTATTCTTTTAATTCCTCTTCCCAAATATTTTTGAGATTGCTTAGATAGGTGATAGTGTGTCTTTGCAGAGAGAAATAGAAGCAACTGACAGAACCAAAACCCTTCACCTCACTTTTCTTCTTCTACTTTTCTTTAATGAGGAGGGTCATTGTGTGAATAATTCAGCTACGGGAGCTGAGTGGCTCATTGGCAGTGAGTGACTGTTGTATATTTATGTGGACTTAGCTTCCTTGGGAAAATCCAAAGTGATTATGAACATATCAGAAATCTCCCAGGAGATTTTGCAATGTAGGGTAATTTTATCATCTCAAGATAATGGAGAGGACATAGCTTAGAAAACAACCTTAGACACATTTTAGTGCGTGCATGTGTGTGTGTGTGTGATGTATGTGTTTCAGTCAAGTTACTTGAGCTTTGGGCTTTCTAAGCTCTCTATAACTGAATTCTGTGAAGTATAATCAAAAATATCTAAAATGATAGCAATTCTGTAGAGTACAAAATATATCATGGATACAGTTACATATAAGTATCAAGAACGGTACCTAGTTTTTAGAATTTTTGAAAGAGCTACACTACACAAAGTACTAGCTTAATGCTCAGCATGTAATGAGTATTCAATACATACAGTGCAATATTTAATAACAGTGTTAAAAGTATTAAAATATCTCTTTTTTGATGTCAAGAGTCAAGTTGGGTTTTTGGGAGACTGGCAGTTTTTCTATAATAGCCTTTAAGTGACTCCTGAGATGTGTGTATGTTGATCACTCTTGCTTTTTTTCCCTACTAGTCATAGATTCATATTGCTATATGAATATTCCAATGAAATATTCTTTCTAAAAAGCTTTAGAGCTTTTACAGTACTTCACTTAATTGTCCCAAGTAATCTTAAGTATGAGAGAATATTATTCTCATTCATACAAATGATGAAATTAGCAATCAGAAAATAAATAAAAAGCCATCCAGATAGGAAACAGAGAAATTGCTGCCTTAACCTAAGTCTTGCTTCAATTACTATAGTTCTATGAAGAAAAAGAACAAAGAAAGATCTTGAGACCCTGTGAACCGCTTAACAGAAATGGCTCCAATCCATTAGACAGATCATGATACTGTAGCTCCGAGACAGAAAAACAATTCCTTTGAGTCACATAGAAAATATAAAGCATAGCTGAAGCTAGACCCTGAGCCTGTCTTCCTAATTTAAGTGCTTTCCTCATTCATGGATTCTTTATGTCTTTAGTATTGTGTATGTGTCCTGTAGAGGAAGCAGGAAGAGAAAAAACTGAGTAACAAAGGAAGATAGAGATAGTGATAGGGGATCACAAATGAAATGAGGGGATGAGGTGGAGAGAAAAATGAAAGACCTTACATAGAAAAGCTAGATTAAGTGCAGGTATCAGGAGTGGTTTATGTAGGAGACCAGAACTTTCCTTTGCTGGACTCATCTCTACCTTGCAGAAGTAAGCACAGCATTTCTATCACATGCTGACACTAGTGATGGCAATGGAGAGAGCAGACATGATGGGGTGACAGTCCCTCCAGTGTCCTCGAGGTTAACTGTGACACCACCTTCCCATCTGTATCAGTCCTCTCTCTCTCTCTCTGAGTTAGGTTTAAATTCACAGAACTATGAGGACTACGCATCAGAGCTTGGCCACTTCGGAGTCGGCTGTGGAACCATCTCCCGTGGAGGTATTTTCTTGATATTTTGACTTTTGTTCACAGAAAGGCAGCTGGCTGGCCACAGGCCCAATCATCAGGCTCATCAGAATCCAACTATATTTTCTGAGCGGCTGTCGATAGAGTGTGCATGAGATGATTATTGTTTGCCAACGCTCTATTGATCTTGGCTTTGTGAAGCTCAAAGTCTGTTTACAGCCACCTATAAAAATGAACAACCACTTCTTTTACTGAAGGTTAACGTAGTGTGTGTATTTAATTGAATGGAAATGGTTTTGTGTTTTCTAAATGTCATTGTTAATAAATTTTCAAAGGATTCTGCGTGACTGGTATGTAGGGGTGAGGAAAAGAGAGTGAGTTTGGGGGTGGGGTGGGGTTGTTGGGATGTGAATTGGCCGGAGGCAAGAGATAAAAGACAGAGGCCTGGCTATAATACTAGAATAACTTCCCTATATAGAAGTGCTATAAAAATATCCTTACTCTATATTAGTGTTGTTTTTTAAACTTGACAGTAAACATTCTCCCCTGAGTGTTTTATTCTTTGCCTGCTTCTATCTTTGTTCTTTTGTCTCCCCTCCCAAAAAATGTTTTAGACACTGTGCATTTTAATGTAGTCTGAATTTGAGGGGAGTTTATTATTTTTCATTATTATTTCATAGCTTCTTCCTCTCCTGTAGGAGATTTGACAGAAATGCCTAGAATTTGGAGTCCTCTCAGGTAGGGGTAGATGCTGGCAACCCATTAACTGGCTTTTTGAGACACAAGTATTACTGCCTGGAAAGAGGGTAAAAATGTCCTTTCCCAAAGCAATTGCAAGAGCAGGAAATAGTTTCAGAAAGCGTGAATTCCAGTGGAGTTTTTCAGTATTCCTGGTAAAAGCAGAGACTCCAAAGAGCCATTTGAGTGTCTTAAATAAAAATATCACAATAATTCACTGGATTATTTTTTTTGGCTCCCTTCAAAACCTTTGTCCTTTGATGTGTAAAACCCCGTAAATTTCCATTTTTAAGCTTCACTCTTCCCATCTGCCTCAGACTCTTTAGGAGGAAAAAAAAAGCATCATTCAAACATGCAGGTGGATGGTGATCTAAAAATAAAAAAGTAGTCATCTCAGAGCAACCATATATCTATCACCAAGTTTCTCTGCAGAATCATCTTCTGTCCTGGGTGATACAACTAGAAAAAATAGTAGCACAAATTTTTAATAATAATTTTGATACTAATGATAATAGTAATCCAGGATCCCACATTCTATGCCCTTGTGAATATGTGCGTGCATGTGCACACATGCATGCATGTATGTGTGTGTGTGTGTGTGTGTGTGTGCATGTCTTTGTGTGTGCATTGATGGGGTGGATGCTTAGGCAAATATTTAACAATATTACATAAATATAGTAACTGTACTGTAAAAGTATATTAATGTGCTGGTCTGATCAGAATGCATTGTTTATCATTACTCCCGTGTCTAACATTTATTTAAGTCTGATTTCAAATAATTAACTTGCTTTTTGAATTTTTGATCGGGTCCCTTTCAGAGCCTATCAGAAAACACAAAGTTGTCAAGCTCTTTATTCCAGAAAAAGCCACTTCTAAAAATACTTGGATATCTCAGGTCATCTTTAATTTGAAATGTATAAACCAATTTGGAACAAAAGTCAGAACTGTATCATTTTTTTCCTTTAACAGAGGCTAAGTGTGAAAAATGGCGAGTAAGCAACACTGAGGATTAAAATCACAAGATGATTTTCCTCATGTGAATTAAATAACTGGAAAACTTCTTAGTTCTGAACTTGAAACAGATCTATAAAGGCCTGTATTAGGAGTAACACAGTAGAAATGAATAAGAGTCAAGGGGCAGGAGTGAGCAAATACATTCCTGAAGAGAACACTTTTGATGCAAAATATTCTTTGTCAATTAATTTTCACTTCATGAATAGTTTATTAAAGTCATGTGAGGAAAGTGAGTTTAGAGTGATCTCTAGGAAGATGTCACTGATGTTAGAATAAATTAGTGCTGTGCCTGGTTTTGCCCCATCGGTTGTCCTCCCTCTGGTTGTTCTCTTTTAGATGACATATAATCTAGTTAGAGGTGGCACAAAATCACCAAATTTGATTTTCTTCTTTCAAAGTTAGGCAAACGCAGATACACACACTCAGTATATCTAAGATGCCAGACACTGATTCTGAGAAATTGATTGGAGTTTAATGCAGGTCCAGGGGCTGATCTCTCTCCAGATAAGCTGACCTACTTTTCCTAGTCAACAATAGGACTGCTTTTCTGGCTCCTGTTAGCTAACAAAACAACAGTAGAGAATCATGATTAGGAGCACTGCCTCTGGAGTGAGATTCTTCAGAGCTGGGATCATTTATTGGATGGTCTTGGCCAATATTCTTAACCTGTTTTGGCATTAGTTTCCTCATCTGTAAAATATTTGGCCCATGAGTTTCTGATAAGAGCCATTTAAAGTTAAAATGGAAACCACCCAGCACAGAGCCTAACACAGAATATGACTTTGTAAATAATAGCTATTATTATCAAATTTGTTATTTCCCTAAGTATCTGTCCAGAATTCTCTGTGCCCCCAAAGTGCCATTATGAGGGCAAATGATAGTGGCCAATGGTACCCCAGCCCTCTGCAGATGTGTGTACATCTGGCTTGTCATCATTGGCTTACACTCTGTTGAGTACAAATCCACAGTCATCATCTACTGAGGAAATGACCAGAAAACTCTTACAAAATTCAATCAGCATGGAAGGAAAATGTATTTTCAATGCTTTTCACCTAAGAGCTAAACAATTTTTTGAGGGGAGAGGACTCAACCACATAAATGGTACAAGATTCAAGAAAGACAAATTCCATTTTTCTGTGTCTGGACTGATAGTTAAAATTGCCTTTGTGAAGCTTCCTGGTATCTTGAAAACAAGGTACAGCTTGCTAATGAGAATATGGCTACTCTGCACTCACTGGACTGCAGGACCTTTCCCACTTCTCAGAGAAGGATCTGTTTGCTAGAACATCAACAGGCTCATTTGTACATGTGATAGTTAATGCACTGTGTTATTGCATCTATGTTTCCCACATGACCAGACTCAAAGTGAAAGGTTGGCAAGCAAAACAGAAACTAATCGATTGGGCAAGTCAAATGGCTTCCTGCATTTCCTTCTATGTTCACATATTCCTTGATTGTACTACTACAGAAAACTCATCAGCAGCACATGGTTCTGTTGGTTGCATGAAGAACTCTCTGCTCCCTTCAATAGCAAAGTGCTCAAGGCACCATGTAATTCTCCCCATGGAGAGTTCTTAATGTTGGAAGTACATTGTGTATCTTTTCAAATTATTGCTCAAGAAAAAATGATTTAGAGATAAGCTTTACTTTTTGCTAACTAGCTCACTTCTCTCTTGTTCTTCTTTTACTGATAACTATTTACCAATAAATAGTTCTTGATCATTTTTAGAATTTTGCAGCCATCATATGTCAGGTGTGTTAGTCAACAAGCATAGATTATTGTCTCCAGAAGGTGATCATTTTATTCTGTGTCTCTCTTCCATGGTGAGGACACACATAATTCACTGCCCTGTCCCTGTGGCGTAAGAGCTGTTACACACTGTGACCTCTGCCTTTCAAAGCCAGGGCTAAATGCCTTTAGGAACAGACGACTTTAGTATTTATTAGCAACCCACAAACTAACAAAGAGACATTTAAAAAGTAGTCTTTCCATCTTGGAAGTGGAAGAACTGAGACCTCTCTATGTGAGTGGAAAGTTGTAGAAGAGAACACCTGGGTTTGGTCTGTGGCCATGAACCTGCAAATTTGTTTAGCACTCTGAGAACTGACTAGATATAGAACTACTTTTACAACGGAGAATCTATGATCCTTTCCACTATTACTATCCCTCATTTATTTTTGTTTAAAACTAAAAATTTTGGAATCCATCATAGCAAAAATTTTGATTTTTGACTTTAAACTGATCTGGATAGAATTCCTAAAAGATTATTCATATGTTAATACGTTGTTACACATTTAACCAGTGTCAAATAAAAATTTAAAAAAATTTTAAATCCATCAAAATTTTTCAAATAACCATAGATAGATAAAGAATAAAACTGATATTGACAGCCTGCACCAGAAATGAAACCAAGAAAATCTACTTTAAAAGAAATAAATGTAAAATTCTATATTTGGGTTGTATAAATCAACTCTGCAACTACTAGATATTGGGATCTGAGTTGGCAGAACTTTATGCAAAAAAAAAAGGTCTGAAAGTTGTGATTATGTAGAAGCTTGAAATGAACCAACTTTCCTTAAAAACAAGCAGAAAAAGAAAATAAATTGTGTTGCCTTCAAGTCTGCTAATAGACTTCTAATCTATTCCTAAATTATGTTGACTTTCCATCTGAAATGTGTCTTCCTTCCTTCCTTCCTTTGTCTTCAATGATCCTGTCACAGACCTCGTTGGCCTTTACCTGACAGTAGCTTGTCAACGGTGTCCTTACTTCTTTCCTCCTCACACCTGTTTGTCCTCTGCATGCTGCTGAAGTTCTCACAAATAATAGGGATCTGATCACATCATTCTCAAGTACACAGCCCCCACTGCTCCTCTGGGACTACTGGATTGATTATTCCTGAAGAATGGGATGGTAGAAGCTCCATGTCCTATCTCAGCTCTACCAATTTTTCATCATTTTTGTGGAAAGCACATGTGATTTCTTGAAGATGTCCCATTAACTAATTTGTCTGGAACCACAACATTCTGAAATGATTGTGTTTTCAGATTTCCTCGCCTTTGTTCAAGATCTTCTTTTTAAAAACATCACCTTTCCCACTTTATCATGTGCCTACCACTGCTTCTCTTTTGGAAAAACATTCTGATAGCTTGCTGTCCAATTCCAAGAGAAACTGATATTTTTCACAGTGCTGTCCCCTGCCTTTGTTACAGAATATCAGGTGCTATTATCCTTTGACTGACTAGGAATGTTTGTGTTTGTTTCTGTCTTCTGTAGGTATTTTTATTAAATAGATCATGTAGATTATAGTAGGTAATAATATCAAAGGCAATGTTGCTACTTATATCTCCTTTTCCAATCACACACATTATTTAATAGCTTTGGTTAATATCCTTAATATTCTGTAGTTGATTGCAATATTTGCTTTTCTATTCTGAAGAACAAGGATCTAGTGATAATATTATAAATTCTACCCTATGAGCCTGAGGTCTTTTAATCATGATTTTGAATGTCAGTCAGCTTTGCTAGTGGTCTTTGGAGTCCATTGGGATGCCACATTTTACCATGGTGCAAAGACATGAAATCCTGCTAACTGGGTTTCTAAACTGTAGTTTATAAAAGGGAATGTGCAGAGTGAAGTTCAAGGAAGAGTCAGAAGTGTCTTATGGGTTCCTGAACTTCCCTTCATCATTCACTTTTCTTCATAATTTCAAGTCATATATTTCTTGGTACCTTTGGCTTTCCTCCAGCACTTATAACAAGATTAAGATTAAGCACTTAATCTTGCCAGTGGAGTGCAACATTCCAAATTTATAGTGCAATAAATGAAATAAGTTGGATCTGTTGTCCTTCATAATTCAGAAGAAAGGAAATCTCCATGAAGAAGTGCTGCTATCTTTTGGAATACTAAGTGTTTAGCAATTGAAACAAGTTGAGGAATTTTCTTCTAAGAAGAATTCAAGTATTGGGTTTTTTTCTGTAAAATAGTTGCTTGTTACATACTTAGATAATCCTAAAAGGGAAGTGGAGGTTCACTGGGGCATCCTGGTTGATTTGAACCTCAATTCCAATCATAAGGTCAATTGTACTACCATCGCACTTGAGGTTAGGAGGATGAGTAAGTATTCAAAGAAGTTGTCATGGAAGGCTTTGTTTTTTTTCATTCTTTTGACTGCCATCATTTTCTGTAAAACTGTGAATAGGATTTGATATATTTTCAGGTTCATGTTGCTTGTAAAAAAAGTTTTTGTTTAAGTAAATAGCAGTGAAATCCAAACTCTCTTATCATTTAGAAAAAATAAATTCAAGTGCATGTATTCTAGGTTCACAGTATCTAATCCCTGCTAAATAATGATACCATGAATGAAGGAGGGATAAAAAAAGAACCAATGAATTAAGGTTTTTAATGCACACCATCATTTTATGTGGGTTTTTACTGGCCTATTCAGATGCTTACTATTTGCACTAGTTACTTTTGGTTATTTTTAAATCTAGGCAGGTTTGTCTGAAACATCATTAGATGAAGCATATCCCCAGAACAGTTGGAACTCTTCAGACTGACTGACTTATCCATCATCACAATGGGTGGTTTCTTTGTGATCCCATTTTTCAAAAGAGAAAGGTTGAAGCTCTGTCCCCTGCAATGAAATTTTAAGAAATTTCTGATACATTTTTCTTGCTCTGAACCTGCAGAATGGATTCACTGAGGCCCAGTGCCCAAGAACCTGAATTTTATAGTCTTCACAACCACCTCATTTGCCTAGGGCCTCACCCATGGCAGGTAGCACTAAGCACACAAGACTCATTTTCCATTTAACTCATAGACAGTAATGACTAGAAGCAATAACATTTTGTGACACAAAGCCAGTCCCATGCAATGCTATGAAATCTCTGGCACTTGCTATTCGATATCCACATGTGCCCCACTTGGCTCTTGATTAGAAAATAACGAAAGGGATTCAGCCATTGACAGCCATGAGCACAGGTGCACAATTTTGGAAAATGAGACCAATTCTAAAAAAAAAAAAAAAAATCAAGCCAAAGTCAAAGAAGTTTAATAAAAATGTAAACCCCCAGACAACTGGGCCCATGTTTCTGTCTCTTAATGAACACCTGTCACCTGCTGAATCATGACCAGGCCTCTCAGTATGAGTCAGGCAAGCCAAAGGGCCCACGGCAGAAGACCCTGGTAGGCATTTAAAAACAAATTCTATCTAACAAGGGCAATTTGTGTTACTGGTGCAGGGATGGGACAGTGACATTTCTCCATGAAAAATAATACACTGATGAATCGGGAGGGGGGCAGTTTTCATGCATCTCGAGTCAAGTTCCCTGGAAAGCATCAGTGAGCGGGAGACAGTGGGCAGAAGTGTCCCTGGGGAAAGTCTGGCCCGTTGGATTGAAGGGAGCAGCCCCGGGCAGAGGCAGAGGGGTCTTTTGGACTGAGATGTCGATGGAGGTGAAGCTCCTGCTGTTCCTAGAAGGAGCGCGAGAGTTAAGTCCTACATTCTGATCCTACCTAAGTTGCCTGAGAGGCTCTGACAGAGTGTCTCCTTCACCTAATCCAACCATCCATGCATCCTGGGAGGCTGGTTCCAAGGAGGGATTTGGGGGTGAGCTGGGAATAGTAAGCAGATATCAAGGCTGGGGAACTGAGCGTGCCAGTCTAGGGGGAAGAATCCAGCTGCACATCTCTTAGCACTGTGTCTCTGATTCAAGGCCCAAAATGACAGAGCTCAGCACCACAACAGGCTTCTGATCTTCCACAGTCTGCTGAATGCTCCTGACAGTCCACTGAAGTGATAATGTTAAGGAAGGAAGTGATTAGAAGTAATTTGCCAAGGGACCAGGGTTGCATTTTGAGCTGTCAGCAAGTAATGAAGCAAGAATGTCAATCGACAGGTGAATCAAAGTTGGGGCAGAAGGAAGGGAGGAGGAAATTTACTCTAAGAAGAACAATGGCTTTAACTGAGGCTCACGATGAGATAAGCAGAGAAAGTTTGCAGTAGTCTTAGAAATTCCTAAGAAGGAAGAAAGAACTTTTTATATGTGGCAGAGTGATCGGAACACGAGGTATTGTGAGATAAAATCTTGCTTATAAAGTCCAGTACCAAAGCTACATTGACATAAATTATTAAGGACTGGACTACATTTTCCATAGTAATGAACACATCTTTCTCTACTTAATTACTGATGATGATGGTATAAAATACAAAGAAATGTATGTCATTGCTCTCTGAGGGGAGGCAAAGTGGCCTTGACTGGAACAATAGGTCATGGATTTTTGTGACCCAGTGAAATGCATTCCGTACGGAATGACCTCTGACCATGGCATCCTGGTGTCTAAAGGAACTTATGATATCTCCCCCAGCAGTGATGCTTTTCCACTGCATATTGACTGCTCCAAAAAGTGCCTGAATCAGGTAAACTGCTGAGGTTATAAACATGTAGAAATGAAAGGGCTTTTGTAATAAAAGACCATTGATGTGACTGGGCTCAGAAACTGGCAAAAAGTACTTTTCTCTCTTTGATGTCTTTCTTGATAGCAGGGGGAGTAGGTCACTAAAGCTGTTGTTTTCTTCCTCTTCCCCTCCACCTTCTGCCCAAGCCTCCTTCTGCCCCGGCTCTTTCATTCTGTTTGATTTGGGAGAGATACTTCAGCCCTCCACAGTGACGATGCTGAAAGCTGGGACAGAGCGAGAACCTTACTGTGCACAGGTCCAGGGAAATATTTTCTAATTATAATCTAGCCTGAGCTGGTTGTATTATTTCAGACTGTTCACCCCGCTTCTTGTCCCCAACTGTTTCTATTTTGGTAGTGATCTCTTTTTCTTCTTCTTCTTTCTCCTCCTCCTCCCCTCTCCCCAACCGCCACATTCTGAGTGACCAAGATCTCTAGTGCAGCGCACTACCTCAGTGATCTAGACTCCTTAGGGAAGAAACTCATATTATTGGTCTCTGTGAGGGATCCTAGAGGATAAAGGAGCTGACAAGCTATTTAGTTGGATTAGAATGTATCCTTTTTTTTCATGAATGTGAGGACTGAAGTTACTATGATCGTTGCTGTTAATTCTTAATCACATCAAATCCTCTCTATTCTCTATCCTGAAAAACAAATAGTTTTCTAATTTATTATTTGCTTTCAGTTCAGAAACTCCCTGGATGGTTTATGTCATCATCTTCCAGGCTTGTTTTCTGATATCTTTTAACCCATCCCGTTGCTTCTTTCTTGTACCCATTTTACCATCTTGCATTCTCCTGCCAAATTAAACCTTCTACATGGCAGCCCTGATTATGTGTGGAAAATCCTTTTGTCATTTCTATTGAACAGTAACCCAGGGTGTTGAGTAAAACTGAAGTCACCCTTCAGAAGGGTTTTTCACCTAGGTTAATTTTCTCTTTCCTCTCCATGCAGCTCCCTTCTACACCTGCACTCCGTGCTGCTTGAGTTTTGCTTAAAAAAAAAATTCTGAGCGGCTCGCATCCTACCATCAATGGTCCTGCCTATCTCAGTGCTTCTGTGAATGTGGCCCTCACCTTCTGCCACAGAATTCAGGATGGATCATGACACTTCAACAAATATCACTGTGTCAGTTTCACAAACTTAATTTTCATTCTGATGCACGATTCCCACAGTTCTCCCCAGGGCTATTGGATAAGTAAGGAGGATTCACATGTTAATCCTGAGTGGTACTTTCTAAAACAAAAGCTCTAGCTGAGGAGCCATGAAAGTTCTATTTTAAGCACTCAGACCACCTTCAGAACGGCACTTGCAGTGACTTGGCTGCCATGTCTTCTCAGACAGCAAGTGTGGTCATGTTAGATGACCACAAGATCATGCCATTCATGTTGTTCCCTCCACAACAAGGTCAATGACAGCAGAAGGGGTGCAGGGATGGAGGACGCGTGGCAGAACCTTTGGTGTCATTCAGAGCTACACACCTGCACTGAATGTGGCTGCTGCGCTGCAGATAACCCTGTTGCTTTCTGGGTGACAAGCATAGCTGGCTTTGTGGTCAGCTAAGAGAAATAAGAAGCACCTTGACCTGCCAGTGTGGAGAATGATTCCTTCATGTAGACCGGCCCTCTACAGTCAGTATCATCCCGGGAAAGCTATTGGACTTCTTTGAAGCATCCTATCCTCATGTAAAATGAGATTTTTTAGATTTAAATGTGCTAAAGCTTTCTTTTGGATCTTTTCATTATCTAATCATTCTGTATAAAATAATGCTGGCTTATTGTCCCCACCTTCTTTGGATTCTCTTTTCTACCATCTTTGTGTCTGTCCACTTTCATCACGTGTGAGATCCAGAAGGTTTTGTTGAGAGGAAAGTTGTCCTCAGTTGACTGCTCTCTCGCTTCTAGTTGAAAGTCTCACAGTTATAAGACATGTCACAGTTCTCCTGCACAATCAAAGTATTGCTGCTACTTGTAGAACTTTACATGAAAATACTCTTGTTTAGCTTCCTCTCTTTCTTGCCCAGGTTGCCTTGTTGGTCCATCTGGAACTACTTCCTAATTAAATCGTTGACATATGAAACCTTGGCTTAAGGAATAGGACCAAATCTTGCTCTCTCTCTCTCTCTCTCTCTCTCTCTGTGTGTGTGTGTGTGTGTGTGTGTGTGTGTGTGTTTGCTGTGTGTGTGTGTTGAGTTTGCTTAGAGAAGTCTGGTTTATGTCTGCAAGACCTATGCTGGGTGGGGTAAGTGGAAGAATGTACTTTGTTTACTGAAATGTGCTTGCCAAAGTGCTTCAAAAAGATGCTTCAGAGTGGTTCTATTAAAGAAGTAACTATGAAAAAGCCTTCTTTATTCACGTGTAGATTTTTCTGTCACTGATGTCTGGCTCCCTGTGAATAGTTTAGAGCAATCTTTAAGCAAGAATTTTATAATATCTGTCATTCTTTCTAAGAGTTCCATCAACAGCTAGCTAGGTAGAGAAGTAGAAAGGATAGAAAGGGAGAGATGTTTTCTGTGAGTATTAACTTTTTACCTCATACACCTTTATTATTATTATTATTATTATTGTTATTGTTATTATTTCTAATTAAATCTCAATAGAATGAATAATAAAAATGGGAATTTCAGCCATGGGTATCTGATACAGAACTTCTGGGAACGACTTTATGTAAGCCATTTGTATGCATATAGAATCAAAATGTACAGAATAGTAAAGAAAGGTGCCCCAGTGATTCAAAGTGAGAGCCTGATGCTTGTATCTACTGGTGCCCAGTCGATCAGTCCAGAAGTGCAGCTCATTACAAGTCAATCTCTATCATAGAGGAAGCCTTTTTCACAGTTTGTACCTTGATGTTTGGCATGAGTCATGCACAACACATTTGAACAAGGCTTGGAAATGAATAGACTGGCATTGCCCACTTACTTCCATGCTGTTATTCTCCCTGCAAGATTCAATCTGGCTTCTTTTGTGAATCCTCAGGTTTGATTCTCCAGGCTCCTGATCCATGCAGTACCTTTATGCCACCCACAGCAGAGAGCTTTTGTATGGTCTGTTGGATGTAGGAAACACGTGGGTGCGCATGTGTCGGCTGCATGTGATGAAATGATTCGGTTCACTTTGTACTCACAGTATGGACTATGTGTATCACCAGGTATTTGACCACTCTATTCACACTTTGTTAAATGAGGTTTCGGTAGAAACTAAAAATTAATAATATAAATTTATTAAAATTTATATACATATATAATTTCTTCGCAATAGCTATTAAAAATGAAAAACCATATAACTCATTTCCAAGTGGGCACTGCATGAGACTACGTGTGTCCTTGGCCTGGGGTTCCAGGACCAGAAATGAAACCATGTTTAGTCTGCTTTGAGCCGAGAATTATTTTTAAAAAATCAAAACCTCAAACCATGCTTAGTTTCCTAGCTCAGTGTCTCCAGAGATCCTACTGGCTGAATATCCTTTGTATATTTTGTTTAGGGAAAAATAATAAATATGCAGTAGTGAAGTTAAAAAATCTCATTGTAACTCAACACCAATAGTTCAGGGAATGATTTTCTTGTTTTGGGCCCTTTGTATTAAAATGTCATAGTCAAATTCTGATCATTTCTATATTCCTTCCTAGCTTGTCTTATTTCCCTTAATATTTTTTAAGTGTGGGAATGGAGACTGAAGCCAGGGCACTCACAGTGAGTTACATCATAGCCGTTTCTAAATTTTCTTTTAAGAGACAGGGTCGCACCATCACTAAGTTGCCCAGGTTGGCTTCAAAGTTGTGATCCTTCTATGCAAGGCTCCTAGGGTCCTAGGGTTCTAGGTGCGTGTGATCATGCTTGAGCTAAAATGTGTTTTAATGCTGTAAGTCACATAGCATGTGCAAAAAATCACAATCAGTGACCAGCACAACATCAACAGTAATAATAATCACTAGACGGCACATACACATTCCAGAGTCAGCTTTCTCAGCTCACTCAGTTCTTTGTAAGCTCATGCTAGTTCAAGAATGATGTATGCCATTTTTATAAGGTGGGAAAGTAGAGCAATATAAATGGCACAAAGAAAGAATTGAATGCTGCAAAGTTCACTGTTCCTTAGAGAAATGAGCTGTGCATTTTTTGCTGAAAGCAAACCTTTCAAAAATATTATTTGGACCCCAGCCTAGCAGAGGAATAAGGGTCATTTGGAAAGAAGTACATGATTTTAGCCTTGGCCTTTTGAAGCTCAGACTCTGAACAGCAAAATAAAATTAACACAAGGGACCAGTTTAATGAATAAGAGCCTAAGCATTGAACGGAAGTAGAAACTGATCTAAATTTTAGTTTCCCCCCTCCATTTTTAGGTGCATGATTTTGTAAAAAGTCATTTCCTCTCTATATCTCAGTTTCCTCATGTTGAAAATAGAGGTGCTAATTTCTATTTAATAGTATTGTTATTGTTAGTTCTATAAAATTTGATGACAAGATACATAAATAGAATACCTGAAAAAGAACATCTGCTTCTTCCTTGGAAATTATTTATTTATCAGTATTACTCATCTAAATGAAATGATTATTCTCTTCCTATCTCATCATGTCCACACCTACATGATCAATTGTAAGAAAAGAAAAAAACATGCTTCAATGCAAAGAGCCTAACTTTGATATGGCTATGTTTAATTTTTTTAAGTTAGAGAGCATCATAATTACTATAAGTACTTATCTGAGTATTTACAGTAGTGTATTTATTGGATACATTAGGTACCATATGGTTTGCTAGCTTGGAAAGATCTAGTTCTTTATTAATAGATAGACAAGACTCTAGGGTAATAGATTCTTGAGTCCATATGCTGTTCAGGAGACAGATTAGTATATAGTGACCTTGCTACAGGACTGAGTAGTGTAAGGAAATGAACTGAAGTATAAGAAATGCTTAGGTCAACCCAACAACTCTGACAGTTGACCAATGTGGCAAGAGCAGTTCTGTTCCAAATATAATCAACAAGATAATTGGCACAGAATTGATATTGTGATGGGTTACAGGTTTCAAAATTTTCCTTGTTAGCAAAATAACCTGTTAAGTGACCTCAGGAGATTTCAAATAAACAGTAGAACTGTGTTTTAGAAACCTTGCACTTGAGGAGCTAGTGAAGAGAAATGGATCTCTCTCTGTAATCACTTCTTGGCCTGGTCTTTCCTTTCCAGTTCCAAAAGTCCTAAGGGAAATAAACAACTGTCTAACTAAAGGCTGAAAATGTATCAGTGGATGAAGAGGTTTGAATAGACGTGTGTGTGTGTGTGTGTGTGTGTGTGTGTGTGTGTGTGTGTGTGCTAATTGTATCATTCAGGAGATCACTGGAGGTTAGCAGGACTGCTATTTTAGACCTTCAATTGTTTTATGCTATCAAGGCCTGCCCTGAAAGGTCTGAGTTCCTGCCCTGAGCTTTGCATGAAGTTCAGTATTCATGGCCCTCCTCCCAGCAGGGAGAGGAATGAGCAGGTGAGGCCAAGAGCAGCATCTGTGACTTGCTAGGATCAGCTGGCTGCAAGTGTGCATAATTTCCACTTCAAAGAGTTCACAGGCTGGTGACAGTCAGTTCATTGCAGCCTGCACTTGTCACCTAGTCAAAGTTGCTTTGATCCAGCCGCAGTAAATAATATGAAATCATTCACAATCTAGAGTGTTGGGATACCAGAGATGCTGAGAGTTTGTGTGCTTGCTTACTCATTGTGCAAATGAGAATAATATGAAATTAATTTGTTTAACTTCTTCATTGCACAATAGGTATTCAACTACTACTCTAGGCAGAAGAATAAAAATACAAAGTTACATAGGGTCATTAGGTTGGGACAGTTGACTTTCCATTTCTCATTTTTTCCACATTTTTCCAGCAGTTGAATTAAGTTCACCCTATAGTAGGTCTGAATAATTATGTATTGAAGGAATAGTATTAAGTGCTTAAGAAATGTTGACTAAAGGACTTATTGATAGATTCAAAATTCCACGGAGACAATGGTGAGTGTACTGCATTTTTTAGGATGAGCAGGAGGTGGAAAATGGGTAGCACCCACAAGAGACTGAGAAAATTAACCTGTGTTACCATCTATCCAACTGCGAGGATGAAATGGAAGTGCTGCTGTAATTTAGGCATTTTTCCTTTTTAAACCAATAAGGTTGTTTCCAAAGGAAATGTTCTAAAGCATTCAGAATCACTTAATAAAGAAGAATTCCCCCATTGTGTCCTTAATGATGAATCTATGAGTGCAGGAAAAATCATGATCTATTATTCTTCAGGAGCTTCTAGCTAGTTACAGTTGCCTGCATCAATCGCTTTCCTGTTTGGAAGTAAACAGCCAGATTAAATACCTTCTCCTCACCCTAGTTCATGTGGTTTACACTATAGCAAAGTTCTTTCTTGAAGTTTTCCCCATTGGCTTTGGAAACATGAAAAAGGTTACCATAAATGAAATGGAGTATTTCATAGAATAGTCATCTTGTTAACCCTGTTCCCCAGCTCCCAGAGTACTGCATAAAGATAGAAAGGAGGAGGAAGAAGAAAGAAGATGATGGCCCTGAGGGTTAAGAGCAGCCTCAGCTTCTTGAGATGAAGGGATGAAAATAAATCTCTCGTATTACTGAAGCATGTGAAGGCCATGAAATAGTGGGGCCTGAATCAATATATTGTGTTACACCAGAGAAAAAGAAAGAGCAGGATTTTCAGAGTTTATTTATCAAGGTCCCCTAAAAAATATATCCATGTGAACTATGGGGTTCAGAACATTGATTCCATTGAATTTGACTCTTGCATTGCCACACTTTGGGCCAGAGTGATGATATCCATTTTCTCCTGTTTCCCTTACCTTCCCTTCTCCTCCCTCCCTTCCTTCCCATTCTTTTCTCTTATGTCTGGTCCAGAATTCTCAGTTCAAGGAATACCCTTGCTTCAATCTCTTGAGTTTCAGAGACTACAGGGATGTATCACAGCCTGAAGTTTTGCCTCTTGAATGACCTTCTTTTGATTCTTTGCTTGGAGTATTGACAAAAACTTCTCTTGGATTATTCACAGACAGCTGATAGACATAGTACTCTTTGAATTTGTGGTTTTCCTTCCCTTTGATAATTTCAATAAGATTTTGCAGACATGAACTAATTAATCTTGTAACAGAAAAAGATAGAAGCTACTATCATCCTTTCATTTTAAAAATGGGAAAATTAAAGAAATACCTGTGATAGGGACTATGAAAATGAGGTATGTGTGTGTCAGACTGAACAGGAATAATGGTTTATGTGTAGCAGATTGAACAGGAATAAAAGTAACAATAACAAATACAGGGTAATGATAAAGAGAAGGACTTGGGAAATCATGAAGTCTTACCTTTAAGAACAAGTTTTTTTTTAAAGATCTCTTCATTTGTGCACATAATCTTTTTGAGTGTCTACTCTAAGCCAAGTAGTGTTTGAACCATTAAGAATGTAGTTGTAAGTTAAGGTAGACATTTGCTGTAATGGATATTCATTCTACCAGAAGGAGAGGGAAATGTTGTGGTAATTGATGTAGAGAAATATCAGTGGTTGCATATGCATGGTGACTAACAGAGGAATAAGGAAAGCTGTGGTCTTTGGTAGTGTAAGCCAAGAATGCATCTCAACTGGCTGCCCTTGGTTTGAGAGACAATTGGTAAGAAGGAGCCATATAATGACAAATCTGGTGCAAAAGGGTGAAGCAAGTACACTAGTCTCAGGGCCATAAAGGTGTCTGTTTGTCAGAAGAGCAAGAGAAGCCTCAGTGTCTGCTGTGTAGTGAGTGAAAAGAAGAAAGTCCAGGTTTGTGAGGGTCAGATCTTAGCATTCATGGCCATTTGAAAGCATCTAATTGCACTGCTAGGCAACTGGAGAAGTGTAAGCAGGAGAATGGTAGGGACTTGGGACCAATGTGTATTGGAAAATAATCTGATCTGGGTTCCTTTTTTTTGAAAAGATAAGCCTCCTCAAAAATCCATTTATTCAACAATATTAAATATGAGCACACTATGTACTTGCAGTATGCAGTGTTCTAGAGATTATAGGTGAGTAAGATAACTTTCTACCAATGTTGAGCTTACTTTCTGCTAGAGAAATACTGACACAGACTGTGACAAAAATACAGTGCTTCCTCCATTAAGCATGACAGAATCACCATTTTTGCTGCAGATTTGCTGGGTTGAAGATGACTACAGTGGCTTCAGTAACTAATTTCAATTTTGAGGTTCTGGATTTATTTAGCTCCTGAAGCTCAAGAAATTTTTCCTTGATTTCTTGCTTTCATTTGTATTGATTTGTTTTCATTCTCTTGTCCTCACGTGTAATGCAGCAAACTTTTTCTTAAAGTCTACCTTAAGAAACCACTTCAGCTGACACTTATTATTTACACTTTGGTTTTATTTCTAGAATTACTTATTACCTAAACTTTTCCATATTTGCTTAGTGTATTTCTAGGAACTCTGATTTCCTAAACTTCCATTATTTCTCTATTGACTTACTAAGTATGTCTTTAAAAAGTATTTCAAATAGAAATGTATTACTTTTTTTGTTTTATGCCTAGAGACTGATTCCGTAAACTCTTTAGGATTTGTTCTGTTTATTTATTTCTTTCACTAGTTTTCTTGTTTCTATTCAGTGACATACACCTACAGAACATTATTCTGGAAAAATAATGTAATTGTATTTTAGGCTGAATATAGCAGAAAAATCATTTTATAATTGTTATAAAGTATATACTAGTATTGCTTATTTCCCTTTCCCTATTCCATCTTTCCTTAAACTAAAATACTAGATAAACAGATTTTATCCTTTGAAGCACTTTAAAGGTAGCTTCTTTATAATATGATCTTGGGTAGAAGTATTTGTGTTTTGTTAAGAAGTAGCAGAGCAATAAAAAATTTTTTTTTTAAGTCACCTCCCCCATTTTATTATGGTAGGTACACTTCAATTGTGATTGGCTCCAAAACAGATTCTTAAGTGTGTGACACACTAAGTGCATTGTTAACTTTCGGCATCACGTAGTAGAAACAAACTCTAGAACTGATTTGTCCTGGATACCTACCATTTCGCAGCTGCTGATCAGTAGAGCGGGGTCCTTTGGAAGACAGACTCTTAAGCCATGGCTTGTGACGCTGTGGATTGTAACCCTTGGTTTTATTGCTGACTTGAAATTAAATTCTATTAAGAAAAAACTTCTTAAACGTGATAGAAAATTAATAGTGAGGAAATAGCATTTGCCAGTTCTCAGGGATTTGGGAGGAACAGGACTGGCCTGCTGCTTCCCGCTGTTACTTTTGGGTTTTCAAGATATGAAGGGAGGCTGCTATTTTAGTGAAGCCAGAGGAATACTTTTAAATGGCTGGCTTTATTAGTGGGATTTCCTAGAAGGCAAGTGTGTTAAACTATTTATAGCAAAAATATAGCCTTGGAGAGTGTGTTCGTGTTTCTGAAACATGATTTTTCTCAACAAAGAGGTTGCAGGAATATGTCAAGAAAGAAAAAGGATTTTTTTTTAGACAAGGTCTTGCTTTTTAGTTCATGTTGGTCCTGAACTCAGCCACCCTCCTGCCTCTGCCTCCCAAGTGATAGGATTACAGGTGTGAGCTACCACTCCTGGCACTGTGGTATGTGGTGTTGATTGCTGGTGGGTGTGAGTCTCCATGCCCCACATAGTTGCACATGGTCACCAGGGATTGAACCTGGGCCCTTGAACTTGCAAGGCAGGCACCAGGAACACTGAGCTAAATCCCTGGCCCCTGAAAGAAGGATTTTTTAATCAGAAGATAAATTGATTAATTCATGTATGAACATGTATATTCTTTCAGAGTCCAGTACTCTTTGTTTTAATATATGATGTTTTTACATATGATGCCCATTTGGAACTATCTGGAAAGAATCCTCAGACATCCCTCAGTAGTGACCATTCAGCTGTCTTGCTAAACAGAGCCAGACAAGGACTTGACTTCATGTGAGATGCTTTCTGGGAGATGCTGTGTAGTGCAGTCTCTTTTTACCTCTGCAGTTGCGTTTCTCCCACTGTCTTCTGAGTATTCTCCATGCCACCTATGCTAGTCATCTCCATGTTTTTCACACCAGCCAAGCACACCCTGACTCCATCCTTTCCCCTGTCCATCACCTGTATACTCTTCCCTCAGAAAATGTTCCTCCTTCGCACCCAGGCACTGTAGTGCTCAGCCCAATGGGCCTGCCTTTTGCATCCAATTGGAAATATCCATCTCCAAACACTGTTGCCATCTTAAATACCTTATCAGCACACAAAAGCCCCAACCATCACATTATGCACCTATTGGTTCCCTTATTGTTGCCATCTTTATTATAGTACCACCTTCATGAAAGAAAGGGCTCTATTATGTTCATTGACCTCTTTCCAGCAGGCAGACAAGTCCCAAGCATTTAGTAAAAGCTTACTAAATAGTTGTGATTATGTTAATTAATTTCCAATCTACGAATCACCACTAAACTTCAGAATAAGATTTTAATAGCACATGTAGCCATACACTGAAGGAGACTCTTATCTAAAGAGAACCCAAATAGCAGATGGCCTTCATTCAGTTATGTGTGTACACCTGGGGCTGTAGTATACATACACACACCTGCATACACATAGCTATCTAGGTACACAGAAGCTCACACTGATGTCTATGTAAGTGCATTTCTGACCAAATAAGTGGCTGCCCAGAAGAGCTACATTCACAAAACCTGGAAATGTCACAGGGGGACACAGTGAGGGAAGGTGCTCAGTAACACTGACTGCTCATGGAGCCTGCCTCTGCCAGGATACAGTTGTTCTGGAACAATCGCAGTCACTATATCAAAATAAGTACTATATTGAGTAGGGTAAAAGAAGTTGCCAGTTAGATTGTAAATTCTCTCCCAGAACAAATGATAATTGAGCCCAGGAGCCCTTTTGTCCTAGGGGGGAGGGGGCATAAATTCCCCGAAAGTATCTGTCGCAGGGAATTGCTCGGCATTCATCCTGTCCGCCTCCTGCATCATTCATGAATGTCATAGAGTCTGAAGAATCGGCACTTCGGAGCGAAGATGATTAAATAACCATTAGACTTGTCTTCTCCACCACACAGTGCTTTGAAAGGCATCGCACTCAGTCTGCAGACTGTTCCTTCCAGGCTCTTGTTTCTTGCCTGCCGAGGTCTTGGTCTGAGGAAGGAACATCGCCGTGTATGTGGTCGGCCCTAAGGCCCTTTAGCATTCTTATGTCCCTGTGGTGGAAACTTTGGGATCTGAAGCAATCAGACAAACAAATAGACAAACAATAATGCCTCAAAGCACAAAGCACATCTTTTTCAAAGGAGAATAGAAATGCCTGTTTTAACTTAGATTCTGCAGTGATTAAACTGTACTTTTTGTTAGCTATTTTCACTTCTCTTTCACTCTTTTGTAGTCCATGAGTAATGAATCAGACCACAAATCCTTTATATAGGATTTATTATATTATATATTCAAATAGAAGGCTTCAAATCATATTCTATCCAACAAAGCATAGACATGCAGAGTACATGATGATATAACAGTTTCAATGTCATCCTGCGGACCTACTTCTTACATATATGTATTTTCCTCTTCTTCCTTCTCCTCTTTATTTTTCCCTCAACAAATCTCCATAGTCATTTTTGCTACCCAAACTATGTTATTAAAGTATGAATAAATAAAATCAGCAACACATATATGTAGAGAAAAAAACCCACCTGGGGTTTTTATTCTACATATAATGTAGAATTCATAGAAGTAGAGAGTGTAATGGTAGATGCCAAAGGCTTGAGGTTGGAGGGTGGGGTCACAGGGAGGTGTAAGTTACAGGGTGCAAAAGTTCAGTTTGACAGGGAGAACAGTTTAGAGATCTACAGAAGAGGAGAGAGAATGTATGATATACTTCATTTGTAAAGAATAAACTTCAACAGTTTTCACTCCAGAAAATAAGTGTGTGAGTTGACCAAAATGTGAATTAGTGTGATTTAAGCACTATGCATTGTATACATATATCATGATATCACTTATTACATTATTTTATAGAATATTGTTGTATACTGAAGGTAAACTATATTTCAAAATTAAAAGAAAATGAAGCATGTTTTTCATACACACCCACTTTAGAGGCAGTCAAAGCATAGAGGTTCCAATTCTAGATTATATTCAGGAGAGAGTAGTTCTGAGTAGACTGACAGTCATCCACTGATATCAGCGACACTTCTGTGACCTTTCATGGCCTCAGAGTTTGTATGTATCAGTAAGCACACAAATGTCAACTCCAAAATTCTCTTCCCGGTCTTAGGACATACGATCTTATGTGTTAGTGTGTGCTTCGATTCACATGAAAATAAAGAGGCTGACGGTACCATTAGCATATAGGGAACCCATAATCAGTCCCTTACTCCTGCTGGGAAACATGGTCCCAGTGGACTGGTAGTGGCATCTGTGTCCACTAAAGCTGAATAAGTATTAAAAGATTGTATGATTTGTGTCTGTGACTTTCTCACAATCTGTTATTGTACCTGTCTTGTGAATTTCTCGCAAACATTTATGAATTTAGGATGACGGTTCTCTTTAAAATAAAACTTTGAACATGTATTAAAGAATGGAATTGAGTGGGGAGATTACTGAAAGAGCGTCGCTAGTAAGAGGATCAAACTCCTTCAGTGACTATGTCTTTACCAGGCACAGAAGATGTCGTCCCAACAGCAGATTGCAGGTCACCCCAGATTTCAATGCAGGGAGAGTCTATGAGCTTCAGTGCGCCCCCTAGAGGACCCTCTTTCTTCATTATCTGGGCTTTTCCTGGCAGTAGAAGGGCTGCTAAGAATGCTAGCGTTGGACTTTGCATTCTGCTGCTCCAGCCATGGCAGTGCGATTCGCTCTTGCCGCTTGTTGAAGCAAGGTGAAAATGAGCAAAGCCGTTTTCTAAGTGTCTGAATCTGCATGCTGGCAGCTGGAGTCCAAGAAAATAGGGAGAGTGGGAATGAGAACAAATCTCCCAGAGTGATGTGTGAGTGAATTCCGAAAAGCAGACCTAGTTGTGTTCACGTGGAGGCTTCGAATCCTCGGTCATTGCTTGGCAGAATCTTCCAGCGTCCAATAAAACGTGCCACCTTTGAGGCACAATGGGAAGCAGAAGCTGGGGCAGAGAGATAAGGCAGACAGGATATCGGACTGAATAAAGAACTTTCAATCTTCTTTTCTTAGAAGATGGACAAGTGTCCCATCACTCATAAAAAGTATTCACAGCAAAGAATAGCTTACAATCCAAGTGCACATGGCTATGTCGGAATCTTTTCACATGATTGACTTAATCAGAAGAACTAATCTAATGGGGAGAAGCACTGTATTAATTTAAATATGGCAGGTGCTATCTAAGTTTATTGCAAGAGCTCAAGACCAATTATCTTGTATTTTTCCTTAAAATTGCCTTTTCTAAAAGAAGACTGGTGCGCCTGAATATATCCATCATAACAAATCGTCAAGCTTTGATGGCAGTGACTGCTGTTTATTTGCAGCGTGTCATATCTGTACTGTTGAATCAATGCTAAAGTCATCATATTAGAATTAAGTCAAGGCCTGGGAAATACATTTTATAGACTTGCTGCATGGCTCTGTGAATAAAGGCATAAGGCCAGGGGCAGGTGTAGAAAGTGCCTCCCTGCCTAGCTAAAGAGAAAAATCATAGAGATAATGCAGACATCCTCTACAAATCCAAAGTGAATGACAAATTTTAAAAATGCTTTTATTACCAGGACTTGAGGAATAGACTCATCTTCAATTGATAGGAGGATGCCAAGAGGAGACAGAGTGAAGGACATGGAGGATGTTTTTGAAACATATTTAATTAGGCTGGAGAGATAAGAATCACCAAATAGGGCCGAGGATTTAGCTCTGTGGTTCTGACATCTGTCTGGCAAGTACAAGGTCCTGAGTTCGATTCCCAGTAACCACCACAATGCCAGGAGTGGTGGCTCACACCTGTAATTCCAGCACTTGGGAGGCAGAGGCAGGAGAACTGCTGTGAGTTTGAGGCTAGCCTGGACTATATAGTGAGCTCAGGACCAGCCTGAACTACAAAGCGAGACCTTGTCTCAAAAAGAGAGAGAGAGAGAGAGAGAGAGAGAATGACCAAATATTAGCTATTAGCAAAGGGTGATGGCCTTGCAATAAAAAAGTTAAGTATAAGCTGATGCCATGAAGAATATACAATATTTTATAATATTTGGAGTTTACCTATTTTTTAAAAATCAGATTTTAAAAACTGAACTGTAAACTAATTATAGAAATATTATATAATGATGGGCTTGTTCACTGGCAAAAGGTGAAGAATATAGGTTTGTTGAAAGAATAATGGACCATAATAGGGTGAAGAGGGAAAAATAATGAAATTATAACAAAAAGAAAGGAAACAAATTTTATGTATATAGGGGGGTGGTAGGGTGGGTAGAGCTATGGGAAAAAAATGAGAATTAAGTTGTCTTATACTGGTACAAATCCCTATTGTGGAGTGCAATCATGATGTGTATATGTAATGTACCAATAAAGATTTCAATTTAAAAAAAAAAGAATAATGGACCATGGCTATGATGACAAGGAGTTTTGATTGATTTTGATTTTTTATGTGGTTGTTGGCTCTAACTGTTTTAAGAAGAAACAACAACTTTTGGTCTAATATTCCAGGAGATATTTTATTTAACCCATTGAAAACCTGATGAGTCCATTGTACCAGATAAACTACCTCCTCTCTCCAGTTACACACACAGAAGGGAAAGCGCCAACGTGCTCAGTGTGAGAGCAGCTGTAAGCGACAGTCCGTCACCTTGCGAAGTGTAATGGCACCATTCAGAAAGAGAATGGTAATGCGAGAGTATGGACAGATGTTCAAACACTCAAATAGACGATTTTGAGATTACGGAAGTGTGACAATTATAACTGGGTGCAAACTGTTTGCCTGTAGCTGGAGGCCAGCAAGAAGGCAAGTAGCTGTGTGTTCAGAGAGTATTTCGGTTACAAAAGCACTGCCTGGAAAGCACTGGCTTTTCTCCTAAAGTACAAATGTCTGACTTGGTCATTTAATACTATATGCAGCATCCTGTTTTCAAGAACTATCTGAAATCTGCAGTTTCTATACTGCCTGCTAATGATCGTACTCTCTTCCCCAATTGTACAGTGCTCTGTCACATCTTTGCTCAGAGCCTCTAAGAGACTATTCTTTCCTGTCTTAAAACCACACCACTACCTCTTCTGCCTCAGTACAAGCATGTATTGGACTTGTGACGTCGTGCTGTGGGTCTCCATTTCATTCTCAGATTTTCTATTAAGGGCATCGCACTGTATTGTACCTACATGGCACTTCTTTGTACATAGAAGAGATATATAAGGAACACGTTTTATTTTACATTCATGTATGATACTTTTACTAATTCATGTATGATACATTGTACTAATTACCCTATTTGTCTCTTAAAAGGGAGTATTTTAACTATAATCACGGAGTAAATTTTTTTATCTTAAAGCCAGTATTTCTTCATTCTTCTTTTGTAATTTCTTGACAATTTTATATATCTTTTTCTTTATGGACTTTAAAATATTGAGATTTCTTTTAGAAATGGCTTAAGAATGAACAATCAATATGTTCATAATTTCTCTCTATCTACCAATCATGTTATCTTCATATATACAGAAATATCTATGTCCTAAAAACTATAGTTTGCTTTATCTAATTTTTCTTTATGGAACTTTCTTATTAAATATATTTCAAGATATTTTGTAGATCTTTGTTTTTATACTTTCTCCTGTATTTCATCATTTCAACCTAATGGTTGCTATTATTAATATATATCTTGTTTTGGCTTGGTTCAGTTCTAGGGTTTGAACCTTCAGCTTCCTAGCTAATATCTCCATAATTTATATTCTAAGACAAGGTCCTTCTCAGTCACTAAATTGCCTAGCTTAGCCTCAAACTTGAGGTACTCCTGCTTTAGCCTCCTAGTGTTCAGAGATTATGGACTCAGACCAACATGCCAAAATCTATTGAATGGTTTTTAGTGCCTCTAAGTGTTACATTTTTAGCTAGAATGTTTATCTTTGATCTTGTTGAGCCATTTTCATTCTTTTACATATGAATATTTTCTGGCATCATTCACTAAAAAGACTGTCATTTTCCTTTTGAAAAGCTTTAACACTTTTGTCAAACTCAATGGATCATCTTTGGGAGGGTAAGAAGTTACAAAATTTTATGTGTCTGTCTTATTTTAGGTGAACTTCACAGTCCTTACATCTTTAAATGTATTAAGACACACATATATTCAGTTATATATCCTCTAAGCATTATTTTCAGAATATTTTATTAAGCCATTGTTTTTGTTTGTTTGTTTGTTTGTTTTTAATGTTTTTTGAGACAGGGTCTCGCTTTGTGGTTCAGGCTGGCCCTGAGCTCAGCCTCAAACTCACATCACAGCAATCCTCCTGCCTCTGCCTCCCAAGTGCTGGGATTACAGGTGTGAGCCACCATGCCCGGCACTGTGGTATGTGGTACTGGTTGCTGCTGGGTGTGAGTCTCCATGCCCAGTATGGTATGTGGTTACCAGAGAATCAAACCCAGGCCCTTGCACTTGCAAGACAGGCGCCAGAACCACTGAGCTAACTCCATGGCCCCTTAAGCCATTGTTTTAATAAGGATTTCTAAAGCCATATTGAAAAATACTGTGATAATGAGTATTTCTAGTTCCTTTTTAATGACAAAGGCTGTATTGCTATTTACTATCTATCTATCTATTCAAATCATTATTGCTACATTGTGAATACATATCATCACTGCATATATTTATTTTTGATAGAAATTATCACATTTATAACATTTTGTTCAACTTCTGTTTTAATTAAAAGTTTTGAAGGAATGGACTCTGATTTTTTTCAAGTACCTTTTAAACTCTTGAATAAAATTATATTTTAATTAAGTGATGTAATAAAATGGAAAAAGACACTTCTATGTTGAAATACACTTCTCATACTCCTAGAGTGCTATATTATTCTTTTCAAGTACCTTTGAATTACTCATTCAGAAAATTTGATCAATGTCTGTAAATGAAATTAACTAAGATGTTTTGTTTTCATGCTACAGACTTACAGGTGTTGATTGCTATTATGACTATGTTGAATTTATAGGTGAATTGAGAAGAGTCTTAGTCCTCTTTGAGCCACTGGATAGGTGAATCAGTGAATGATGCCACTGGATAGGCCCTCAACTGGATAGGTCTTCAAATGACAGAAAATTACATCCTAATTCCTGGAGCCTGCAGAGTTCCAACTAAGACAGATTCTGTTGGTGTCTACTGTGGAACTGTGTCCTTGCAGATGATATTTTTTCCCTCAACTTCACAGGTTTCTTTTAAACCTAATTTTAGAAATACAGTATATGTCAACAAGAACACTATCGATACATCATGTTTCCATTTGGAATGTGTATGAATTACTCAGGGTTCTTTCTGTAGGTTAATTCCTGAGCTATTGCTCCATCACTATATTCATTTCTTGTCAGTTCATTTACCCACTACTTACTGTGCCTCTGTATATCCCAGGCCCTGTGATAGTTACTAGGTTCCCTTCACTAACCAAGGCTCCTCTACCTATGAAAAAGACTAAGTTTGGACTGGATTTGACTAAACACACAAACTACTAGAAACTGAGAATCTTATAACAAGCAAAAGAAGCACTTTACAACATGGACCACTAAAACCAAGTAAAGTACTTGAAAAATAAGATTTCCTCTGTGTCCTACTCAATGGGCAACAGCTTGTCTTCACTCTTTGAGTCAGGGTTAATTTTCTCAAAAGCTCTCCCTGAGGTGAGAGGTGTGGCTAGTACAGCTGTGCCCTTCCTGTCATAGCTTCTCCATCACCAAGGTGGGCATTCCTTGATGGCCAGGCTAAAATACAAAAAACAAAACAAACTACACAGCAAAGTGCTCTGACTGGTCTAACTTGGAGTAACTACTACAATTTATCAAACTGTATGCAGAATCTTTTCAGGCTTTGATAATTCCAATTCAAATCATGTTTGATTTTGGGGGAAGATTGTAATTTCCATGTGAAAGAGCTTAAGGTTTCCAGATAAATCCAGGAAATATGCTGGGAAGAAAACATAATGAAAAACCTCTAAAAGTGTAAAAACTTTGAGGAATGTTTTCACTTTGAGTTGCAATGCTACAGTATAAGTGATGGTTCTATATTGTGTGCATGATAATTATTTTGATCTTTATTATTGTTATTTAATATTATCATTAAGGGGAAGCATCTTCCCCTGGGAAATGAAGCACAATGAACTAAATTATTATTATATATTATAGAGCATGGGCACAATAGTTGATGAGTCTTTCTTTTTCCTAATTATGAAATGGTTCTACAACTAAGAGCTGTCTTTCTCATCTACTCAAGAGTCATTGACCTTCAAAAACATTAACCGATTTTTCCAGGAAGATCATGTTTTATAAATTAGAGTACAAAAGCCCCAGAGCCATGTGTGTAGCCCTTGGCCCTTGAAAGTGTGACATCCATTTAAAAAAACAGGCACTTAAACGAAAGCCTGAAAGACTCCAACTACTTTTCATCTGTATTTCTTTGCCAGGGAATATTTAGCACTTAGCAATCCCTTGATTACCTTTATTAGAGGAGGTATTTTAAAGCTGCAGGAAAAGAAGAAAAAGAGGGCAGTCGAGTGTACTCTGAACTTCCTCTGTCTTCTAACCATGTCCCAGGAGATACCATCAGAAAGAATACATTTAGAAAAAATAATGCTTCCAAAAGGGTGAATGAGTAATTATAAAGTGATTGTTTTTATTTCTCTTCCCATTCATTTACATTTTGACTAGGGACAAATGCATAGACAGTCTTTGCTGTTAACCAGTGGCCTATAAAATGAAATAACATAGTTATTCTTAAATATGTCACATTGCTTTTCTATCATGTATCCCTGTGAAGTAAAAATATAAGATGTATTCTTTTTTTTCCCTATGAAATACAATTTACAGAATGAATTAAGGGCAGAGGGGTAACATAAAACAATTTGACTCAGAATGGGTGTAATTTTTTTATCTGAGCCTGCCAAATATTCATGGAAGAAAAATCATTCAAATATCTCTGTGACTAGGTTCTTTTTACAAATTGCAATCTGTGTTCTACTCCACTATGAGAGATATCATGTACCCTAATTGATGAGTGTTTATAAAAGATTTCCACATTGAGAAAAAATGACAAAAAGCTGAGCTGGATTAATGGAGAGTGTAGTTTCTTATTCCTTTATTCTGATTCTATTCCTTGACCAAATGGCAGTGTGAAGATATGTAGGGATAAGTGAGCCAAGTTTCACTGATTAACTCAACAGCATTTATTTTCTGAGGATTCCCAGTGTTAACAGATGAATCAAACAGCTCTCTCCTCTCAGAACTCATAGCATAGAAGAGTTATAGATTTTCCTTTGCTTTGCAAATAAAACTTCATATTTATTTTACTAAACCTGAATAATGTGCAGTTTCCTAGGACTTGTTTTGCTTTCCTATATGAGAAGCCAATGTGGTTATGAAAGCTGAATTATGTGGGCTGTGAGGTGACCCTTAGATATACACCTCCTGGGGTTCACCCATGAGATGCAGGATTTTGTATTCTGAGTGTGTTGTATTTCCTCAGGAGCCGCTTATCACTTAGTATTGTGATATATACACTTTATAAGAGAGCAAACATCCTCAGAGAAAATCACTGTGGTTCAAATAAAATAAGATAATGACTGCCCCATTGTTATTGTGAGCTCATCAAGTTCCTATTTTGTTGGCTGCTTTTTATTTTGGCCACTTGTTTGAGACCCATCATCCTTCCTAGAAGCTTCATCCCCATCCCTACCCTGATAGGCAAACAAGGTGAGAGGTGAGGATGTTGGGAATGAGGAGTAGCAGCATGAACATATGTACATTGTTGGATTTGCCAGATTTGGATTCAGTTTCTGATTCTACTTGGTGTTTGGTAAGATGAACTATAAGTTACTTTATCTTACTTTACAGTCCTCCTCATGTTTTATACAGAGATTTCGTAACTGCTGTGGGCTGAATTGTGTCTCCCCCCACCCAAATTCATGTATATTCATCACTAGGTGTCTATGGGGACTGGTTCCAGGAGCCCCTGCAGACACCAAAACTGGCAGATGCTGACATGATTTATATGAAAAGACTTGGTATTTTGAAGCCACCTAAGAACACCCTCATGTGTACTTTGAATCATTACTAGATTAATTATAAAGCTTAATGCAACATAAACACTATGTGAATAGTTGTTATCATGTACTGTTTAATTAATAATAGCCAGAAAAAAAACAAGCTGTAGAGAGATATTCAGTACAGATGCAATTATTTTGTATGAGTATTTTTGATCTGCTGTTGGCTAAATCCATGGATACAGATCACCATGGGTATTTAGAAATAAACTCATTTTTAAGAATGTGACTATTTGAAGGAAGAGCACCAAAGAGAAAATTAAGTTTAAGGAAGGTGATTCTAGTGGGCTCTAAGCCAATATATACCCTTCTAAGAAAAGGAATGGATAGGGAAGCCTGTGTGAAGATGGAGGGAGAAAATGGCTGCCTCCAAGGAGAGAAGACTCAGAAGCAGGCAGCCCATTCATATCTTAACCTTTGACTCTTGGCCTCCAAAACTAGTAGAAAGTAAACGTCTGCCCTCCCAGGCACATTGTGGTACATCCTTAGGGAGCCCTCGGTGAAAGGTAGAGCGATTTAAAACATTGGCTGAGTCCCCCTCTCATGGCTGGAACTCAATAGCTGATTCCAACAAACTTGAGGAGGAAGGGTTTCTTTTGGCCTTTTTTCTAGAGGTTTCTGTTCATAGTCAGATGACTCTGGTGCAGAAGTAGCATGGATGAAGGGCATGCTGGGTGGGAAGTTGCTCATTCATGGTCCTCTGGAAGCAGAAAGGAGAAGAAGGATCCAGGGAGAGACAGAAATTGACTCTTAGTGACCCATAACTTCTAGCCACATGCCAGTTTGCACAAATAAGCTGCTCAGCTCACCAGTACTATGGATGAGTCCTCTGATGGCTAGAGTGTCCCAGGATTGATCACCTTCTACAAGCTACACCTGTGAGTTTGTAAGGCCTCTAAAGAATATTTTTGATCTAGCTATAGCAAACACTATCTTGTAAAATATAATACATTGTAAATGTCTCATCCTATAGCCAATGGTCACTAGTATTAATATCAGTATCAAAATTAGGATTGGTGAGTAGCACCAGAGAGTTTGCAAAATAAATAGTTGCCACAAAGAGGAGAAAAACAAGCCTATGAAAATTCGTGGGATGAGGGAATTAATGTGTTCTGTGAAGCTGTTTTCAGATCAACTTTTGTGTCTAAAGCATTGCATACCTTAACCATCCTCTCTTCATTAGTGAAAATATACTGAAATTCTATGAGTGAGACTCACTTTGATATTTTTCTGCCATGACATGTTTCTGAAGTGGTATGTTCCTGAAAACCTCACTACTGCTAAGAGTAAGAAAGGCCCAGGTGTATGTGTCAGTATTCACAAGTATGTCCAGAAACTACCTGTGATTCTAATTTTCTCACTTTGGGAGTAAAGGTGTATATAAGGTAACATTGCCATAAAATGTCTCAATAGTTGTTGTCAGATTTGGAAACAGAATTAGTATTTATTCTTCATAACTCTTTGGAAAATACATAAAATTTCCATCTCCAATTCCAATCAAATATATTCTCAAGAATTGATTTTGCAAATACCAAAGAATGGTTCTCATTGGTGATATTTACCACAAGAATTAAGCAATAGCAGATTTTTCATCTTACTTAAGGAAGAACATTTAGTTTGTTGGTGGAATTGTATGGGTTTTAGGATTTCCATTTGGTAATTCCTCTGGTGGCTAGGGTAAGGGCTTGACTCTACATACAAGTTTGAACTCCAGTGTTACTAAGAAAATTTCCTACTATTGTTTTGTCTGGGAAGTCTGAGTTGACACCTGATTTCAGAATTCTAGCAAATGCCATGAAATATTGCCTCCATCGCTGTCCGATGGAAAATGATTTGGGCATAATTCCATTTGATTGCAATCTTTCTTCCTTCAAGAGAGATAAAGAGATTCCTTACAGGGAGAGAGTCTCTATTTTGCCTAAGGAAGGGAGCTGTGCTACCCCTTAGGGTGTACTTGATTTCAGTATTTTCAGTTCCTTATTTACTTAGAAGCAAATATATCCATCTCTTTGTCAAAGAAAAAACGATGTCCTTGAAGTTAGGCGAAATTTCTGTGTTAGTATTCGGTTTCTTCAGTTTTGCTTTGGCTAGGGCATTGGTTTTTATATAATTTTTGAAAGTCAAAGTAGATAAATTGAATTAAAAAGTCATCCAAAGCTTATGTATATAGTGAATGGAGGTCATAGGGTGGATAAAAGCATGGGAATAAATGAGAACTAAGTTGTGTCATATACTGGTGCAAATTCTCATTGTTGAGTGCAATCATGTGTATATATAATGTACCAATAAAGATATGAACTTAAAAAAGAAAAGCCATCCACTCCATAAGGCATAGGACAGCTGTTTGTAAAAGTTACATCACTTCCCCTGCTCTCCCCACTGATCCCTGTAATAGTAAACAGATCTTGTTTTCAGTTTTTCCACTTATCACTCACATCTTTCTCCTTGTGGGAAAGCTTTTGGTTGCTCTGGAGAGTTGTATCCCTCGAGTGAACAGGTACAAGGAGAAAGGATGGGGTCAAGAAAGAGAGATGGGATCCTGTTCTCAGTTCCACCACTTACCACGAGATCAAGGAGTCGAATCCCTTTGAGTTTCCATTTTCTTTTTCATAAAGACAGTAACAAAAATTATTTGCCTTTGAAACTCCAGTGAATACCAAGGGAGGAAACTTCAAGTGAATTACCCGCAAGAAGGCAGTGGCAAAATCACACAAGTTCCTACGGTCATGAGAAAAATGAAGACAAACCATTCCAGAATATCTGATGCTATAGAGGTATTTAAGGAAATCACTGAACAAAATGAAAGAAATTGAGAAATGATGTCCCTCATCATGAGTCCTTTAGCTTTATGCCTCTATTACCTAGAAAGGGTGTTTGTCAACTTCAAAGACACAGGTCTTACTGCTTTGGTTTTATTAGCTCTAGGGTAATTGATATGAATAAAAGACAGTTTCAGTTTAATAGCAATAACCACATTTACTGGCAGAATATATTTTATGTCATTGATAGTCCATTTATGTTCCAGAAGAATTGGCTGATATACAACAAAGAACACAGCTTGTGAGGAAAAAATAACCAAACAGAAACAAGGACCATGAAACAACAGAAGAAAGGAATCGTACATTACTGCCAGGGGATCTAAGACTATATTCTTAGAGAATGTTTAAAGAGATTTGAGTAGGAGTCTTGTTTCTTATGCACTTTACATCAACATGGTTTGCACATGAAGTTTTATGCATAATTAAGTCATTGCTTTATTATTAGACATGCCATACTTGTCCACAACAATTTATCGATTTCTTTTTAAATTTGCCTCTCTCAGGCTGCCCCAAAATGATACTTTCAAAGCTTGTTCAATTTTAACACTAATAAAAAATTATTTCTGGTCAGATTGCTTTGAAGGCAATAAATAAATAAATAAATAAATAAATATACAACCAATAATGTATTTAAACTTTGTTCAGAGGCCATTTAATAGAAAAATAATAAATAAATTAAAAACAGTCGTACTTTCTAACTCAGTTTTCCTTGTTTTTCACAAACACACACATATTTGTATACATTTTTGTGTACATATACATGCTATTTTTATATTTAAGGTGAATTTTAATTAAGATTATAATTCTATGTCTGCTGTTAGTCTTCAAAAAGAGTCATTAATTCTTTGGATATGTGACTGGAAATAGAAACAGCACCATCAGGTGAGGGCCTTGAAGTTTACAAGTAAAATCAATAACAATAATTATCCAAGCAATACTAAGGAAAGGCTGAGTTGACATCAAAATTTAAATTTCTGTAAAATAAGCACCAAAATGTACCCAAGTTTTAAGAATTTTTGGGAAAAAGTAGGCTAAAAATAGAATTCATTCCTCATTCTCTTTGAGAAATCATAAATTACCTGCCTATAGCTTTTTGTGCAAGTGCATTTGACTGCTTTTTAAACTTCCTTCACCACCATGCTGCAGTCTGTTAGACCCTTTTCTTCTGCCCAGAGATTCTTGCCTACCACACAAATGCAGAGAAAACACCAAAACATGCATCTTCATATGCTTAAATCCTGCTCTACCAATATCACCAATAGCCCTATCACAATTACTAGTCAAGTATGAAATAATAAGCCAGATACTCTATTTGTGGGTTATGAGGTTAAATAATGTGTCATACTTTTACCATCTTGGAAGACAAAATGTACTCACTTAATCTTGATTAGTCGTGAGTGTGCAGACATTTCATTCTTGAAATTCTGTGTGGGTCAGAACTCTGCAAACCACCAGCTCCTTACAAACCTGAAAATACTGCACTGGGAAATAAATGGTCAAATTGCCACAATAATCATTTTGTCTTCAATCAAACCAATCATCCTTTTACTGGTCAGAAAGAAATTTATATGCTACTGATTATTAATAAATGCGGTGTGGTCTTAGAACTACCATACCGAGCATAATAAGAAGCTAGCAGTTAGATATCCTCTCTTCAGAAAAGAAAGCATGTAATGTAGTATTGCCTAACTTAGAAATAAACATCTTCAGTGAATTCTAAAAATATTGCTCAAACATTGCCTTGTAATCCACATTTATAGGCCAAAAAATTACCGTTTTATTTGAAAATATAAAGCAAAATAGTTTCTTCTGGGATTCTAGGCGTTATTTGTCAAACTGAACAGAAAGTCTGTTTATTTTTAAAAACCATTATCTTAGTTGCTTTTCTCTTGTAGCTAAAACAAAATAACCAGTGCTCAAAGTTAAAGAGGAAAGGTTTGCTAAGATCACAGTTTCTAAAGGTTTTAGTGCATAATCTGCTGACTCCAAAGTAGAGTGGCATTATAGAGAATAAAGGATTCATTGTGGGCAGAAGGCAGCAAAGCAAAAAGAGCCAGCTCTTTCTATCCCTTATAACTTATTCAGACTAATCAGGGCAAGGAGCACAGACACCCTTAATCCTAGTGCCCTTGAGCCAAGGATTGTACAGTGAGTCTGTTCCTGCACCACATACTCTAGATCCAACCACCTGAAAAAGCCCCACCTATGACCGCTTGAGGCATTGAGGGACATCTAAACCCAACCTATAACAGCTGTTTGAGAGAGCAAAACACAGTAAAGAGAAAGACACATCATCAGAGTAGAAAGTTGTAATTCCAATCAATTTCCTCTAAAGAGAGGTTTGCCTGTGGGAACACTCCAGGTCTTTATTTGCCAATAAATATAGTACTAAGAACATATGCTTTCCTGCCATTTTCTGCGTAGTAAAATAAGCCATGTAGTAAACACTTTTTTTTTTTGTTCTTCTCAACTATGGAGTTAGAATTATCTAACACAGTGCCATCATAAATTGACAGTAATGGAAGCAATTAAAATAATTTATCAAATTGGATTTTACATCTATTTTGCCTCATCTAATATAGTCATGGTGAAGTTTTGCTTTGTTTCCTTTAAAACAAAACTCACTGTGGACTCTTAACCACTGTGTCTAAGAAGCTGCCTATCCGTCTTTTAACATTTCTTTCCCTTTGGAAACACTGAGAGTTCCTAGACAGGAAAGTGGGGGAAATACAGGCAGTGTGGGAGATTTGTAAAGTTCTTTGTATGGTATGAAGAGCCAGAGGGGCTGTTGAAAATAGGACAGATTTAGGACTATGGATTTGTTTACATTCTGTTTGGGTCTAAGGAGAAGTGAAAAGAACTAAATACAGAAAACTCAACTCTCTTGGTGCAGTTCATCATGTACTCATGTTGGAATATGGTAGAAAAGACTTGGAGTCAGGAGCCCCAGGCTGGGACTGATTTAAGTCACAAAGTTGAACCCGTTTCCCTTCCAAATCTGGTACCAAATGAAATATCGCATACACATGTGAAGATACAGCTAATAGATTTGGAAAGTGTTTGCAAATTTTAACACCCTATGCTGACTCTGTGATTATGACCAATTTTTCACTTATTTTGTAGTGATAGAAGTATTTCTTCATAGAGTAGGAAAGTCTGTAGCAGAAGGCATTGCACATTTAGGAAAGAACTGGGTAAAATTTTATGCAGTGTCATGAAATGTCAGAGCCTGATTTGTATTTTTGGTGAATTTGTACATTAATCACCAAGTAACCTTCTAGTTTTCCAAATACAGAATAAAGGGAACAGTGATGACATTTGTAGTCATCTACAGAAAGAGATTTATTTAAATTCATCACAGATGGAGAAACATCAAGGATAAATCATTACACCCACATTTCTAATTTTAAGAAGCTTTTGAGGGTGTTTGTGGATAGTAAGGTGCAAACATTGTTTTGCATATAGTATTAATCATAAACTTTACATACCACGATCCCAAATTCTCCAGATAAATTGAAGGATTTTCCAAAGGCCATCGCCAAAGGATTGAGGAATTCATAAAAGGAAAATAATGTTACACAACATGCAATATAAAAACTGAGCAAATCAGTATAACTAGGGTGGTGACCTTTCAAAGAGGACAAATGAGATTTTTTTTTATACTGAGGGATTTATTATGACTTAGTGCTGTAGAAAGGATAACATATGACATATATGACACATAATTGTAGCCTCAAAGGAGTTTCTTTGTAGCAATGTGCATACCTCATATTCTTCACCCAACATAATTTTGCTGGATTTTTTAAACAGTATCTCTAACAGTAAATACAGACCCTCACTTGAGACTTAGTCATTGCTAAAGGCTGTGGAAGTTTGATTAATGTTGTTTTAAAAATAATTTCAAAGGTTGGAACATGTATGATGGGATACACATAATGAAATCCTGTGCGAAATGTTCTTGAGACTTTGGGACAATTAAATATGGAAGGAAACTCTCACTGTAGATAACAGGCCTAGACCACAGTGGCTGAAATGGCTTCTCTATTTTGACTACCAAATTGAAATGTATTTTTCTAATCCATATCTCTCAACCCCCCAAATCAAAATGGAACGTGGGTCTCATAAAACAGACTTTAAAAATTTCTGAAATAGGGCCAGGGATTTAGCTCAGTGGTTCCGGCACCTGTCTTGCAAGTGCAAGAACCCAGGTTCAATTCCCAGTTAACCACATACAGTACTGGGTGTGGAGACTCATGCCCAGAAGCAATCAGTACCACATACCACAATACCAGGCATGGTGGCTCATGCCTGTAATCCCAGCACTCAGGAGGCAGAGGCAGGAGGATTGCTGTGAGACTGAGCTCAGGGCCATCCTGAACTACAAAAGCAAGAAATTCCTGAAATATATATATTTTTTTCTTCCTATTTGTTTTATAGTTTAAACTAGTGTCATTTTAGAAATCTCTGGGTTTACACTAATGATCTTAAATATTAAATACATTGATGAAGTCATGCTCACAATTGATGCTACCAATTGCCATGTGAAAAGATCCTTATCCTGGGATATATATATATATATTTTTTTTTTTTTTTTGAGATTCAGTTTGGCAAAGGAAATGAAAATTATTGCTCTAATGAGACATACCTACCCACCACCACTTAAGGGGAAAAAAAGTTTCTTTTTCAAAAAGACCTTTGAAATAACTTTGTCTTCCCATTGATAACACAATAGTAAAATGGAAAAATAACTGGGGTGATACCTATTAAGTATCCCTTACCTGGAATCAAAAATTTGAAATACTTGAAAACCTAGAATTTACTGAGCAGCACATGCTAAAACCAATGCGGGGTTCTGTACCTGAGCTTGTGTGATGGGCTCCAAGGAAAACAGAAGTGCACAAGAGTATTCACCCCTTGTCTCCAGGCTGTGTGTTAGATACACAAATGAATTTTACATGCAAACACGGGATCTCATCCCCATGTATCTCATGCTATGCATGCATTCTATTTTATTCCAAGATCTCTTTCCATGGCATTTCAGAAAAAGAACCCTTTGGCTGGGGATTTGGCTCAAGTGCTACCACACTCACCTTGGAAGCACAAGGGCCTGAGTTCGATCCTTGTGTAACACACACACACACACACACACACACACACACACAGAGAAATTCTTGACCCATCTAACTTGCTTTCCTCACCACATAACTTTCTTTTCTGTAGAGGGGAGGAGCTTACAGTAGGTGTCTTTGCAAGTGTCTGGGACCTGCTCTT